>PVKN010003512.1:8004-36995 GCA_004027915.1 Capromys pilorides
AAAAAAAAAAAAAAAAAAAAAAAAAAAAAAAAAAAAAAGTTGAATGAAAAACCAATGAATAAATAAATATGAATGAATGAATGAATGAATGAATGAATGAATGCATGCATGCATGCTTGGGAAAGTATTCATTCAGTAAACATTCGCTGAGGGTCAACTCTTTTGCTGGAGCAAAGAGACAGATTCACAGGGTTGGAGGGACACAGAGTCATCTCACACCCTTGTCTCTTGGTGCAGCAGGTGAGATCATGAGTTCTATGTTCATCTCTTGGGTTTGCAGATGAAAGACTCAGCATAAACATGTGCCAAGACATGGCATGCGGTCACCTCTAGCCCCTAGGCAGGGAGTGCTTAGGGAGGTCTTGTCCTATAACCACTTGAGAAGAAAAGTAGGATTAGGTTATGAAGGGAAGGTCTAGGAAAAGCCTGGCTACCCAGGATAAAACTATGCAGGAGGAACAGGATGGCAACTGGAGCATTGCTGCTATTGAGCTAAGATCTTGCTAAAGACCAGCCTGGCTTTGAACTCACTACACAATCCAGACTGGCCTCAAACTCTTAGCAATCCTCCTGCCTTAGCCTTCCAAGTGCTGGGACTATAGGCATGCACACATCATGCCTGGCTGTGTTCTGAGTTTTAAATGAGTTCTGGTGTGTGAATCACTTAAACTCTAATATACTATGTATATTATGATCGTTATCTCTATCACTGTCATAATATATTATTGAATATATGTTCCAAGGAAGACATTCATCCATTAATTTATCAGTTCTTAAATTAGACAGTAGCAAGGGACACAACCACCTAGTCAGTGTAACTGTGCTAAAATAGGGTGTGCTTCCATCCTATCAAAACTCAAGTGGCAGCGGATGCATTGTGGTGATAGGCTAGTGTCTGCTGGATGTATCTGCATTCTCTGGGTAGAAATTTCTAGAGAGTGGGTGACAAACCTTTCCTATGATTGCTTTATCTGCAACAGTGCTAATAAGTGTTGATAAGTAGGTAGATGCTTTGTAAGCAGAAAGAAAAGGGTTTCAACCCAAGATGTCCCGGTAGGTACCTGGCCATGGCATGGTCAAGTCACTTAATGGCTCTGAGCTATCAATTTCTCTTGCAAAACACACCAGGAATCAATTACAGATGGTAGCAAGAATGACAGAAACTCAGCCTATGCCTGGGTGATGACCTGTAGTGAAAGGTCCCTCCTGGTCTCAGAATAGTGTTGCAGGGTTGACCAGCAGGCTGAGTGGCTGAATTGTACAGACAGGGCCAAAACTTAGTAAAGATTTGTTTGGGTTTCCCGAGGAAGCAGAGAAGATGGTCAGTGCACTCAGTTCTGCCCACCCTGGGATCTAGAGAAACCTGCAAGCCAGCCTGGGGCACAGAACTGGAGACCACAGATGAAAAGGAGGGACAAGACCTCTTTCTGACCCCCTCCTTAACTCTAGCACCCAAATGGTCAACGGAAATGAAGCCAGAAGCAGACTCAGGCCTGCAAGGATCTCTGGATCTCTTTTGGCAGGGAGGATAGTATATGGGAAGGAAGGAGGAGGAAGTGGCAGTTTGGTGGCCTTAAACAGTGATTTTCTAGGACTAACACAATATTTTTTTCTTCAAACAAATTTGATGTCCTTGTAGATCAGCTACAAAGATGACCTCCCAAGGCTATCAGGGCCCATGAGTCCCTTCCAATTGTCCTTCCAAAGGCTTTGATATTTGACCTTCCCTCTCTAGGGTACATTTTGAGGGACTCAGTTGGCAGAGGATCAACTAGTTCTCAAAGTACTTTCGAAATCAATTTCTTTCAAAAATACATGCTCTATTTTTAGGTAATGAGGATTGAATTACATCCCAAACCGTTTTTTTTTTTTAATCTTTTATTTGTGAGACAGGGTCTCACAAAGTCACTAATTGCCCAGGTTGAACTTCAATTTGCAACCCTCCTGTCTCAGCCTCCCAGAAAACTGGAATTGGAGGCATGCACCACCACATCCGGCTTCCTGTTAGACCACTCTCTCCTTCACAATGAGCTGGTGCCCCCAGTCCTTCCCACCCCCACACAAACTCAACTTCAGGGAGGTTTTTCTCTGGCTTCTCTTTTTTTCTCAGCACAAGCCATGGAGCCTTCAGTCACCTGGACAGGGGCTCTGGCCTCTTCGCAGCACTGGCATGAGCCCTGAGGCCTGATACACACAGCATGGGAGTGACCCTCACCCCCCAATTGTTCAATGGGCAAGTCATGCCCCAGACCCACGCCTCCTTCTTTCCCTGCAAAATGTGGACAAGTACAGCCTCACAGGGGTATTGAGAGTTTTGAATGATTTCACATACAAGGCTTAGTACAGTGTTCATGAAAAAACAGCCAATGAAAGTTCATGTGACCTTGAGGCTGACCTTGTACCTTCGGCTGAGCCAAGCTGAGCATAGTTTTCTGTGTCTACTTGCCCCTGTCACCAAAACAGTGGGTGCTGAGCCACAGCTCAGCAGCTGCTCTGGAAGCAGAAGCCCTAGTCTGAGCGGATGTGTGAAGAGCAGAGAGAACTGCGCAATGGCTGCGGAGGGCATGGGACTGGGCAAAGGAACAGGTCCTGGGGGCTGGGGCGCCCAAGCAGGGGCAGCGGAAGACCATGCATTGGGGTCTGCTCTGACACTCTTCCTGGGCCACCCAGCTACATCCCGTCCCTGCTGAGTGAGTCAGCACCAGCTGCTCTAACAGCCCACTGCACACTGTATGCCCTAACCGTGACCTGTCCCTGGAGACTGGGCTCCAAGAGCGAGGCCCAGTAGGGTCTCTCTGGAGAGGCCCTTCTTCCACCTAGTAGAAGCCACCTCTGTCCCATGTCTGTAAGAGTGGCCTTGTGTCTCTCTCTTCTCGGCACGCACAGCCTGCTGGACAAGCCAAGCCCTTGGGTGATCCCGGCCCTTGGGGGTTACAGCAGGAGGGTCTCTGTGAATTCATACAGTGAGGCAGCGTCCAGCCTGAACCTAGAATGAGATCCTGCTCAGATAAACAAATAAATAATCCGACTGAATGGAGATATCCTAAGACCTCATTTACCCTTGATACCTCCTGAGAGGCTCTGTTTTTCACACAGCCAAGCTAGGAAGATGGGGGGCACTAATATTCAGTACCTGATGACCCCCACTCCATGTCCCTTACTTTTCAATGCCCTGGGTCTACTTCTAGTGGGGGACAGCTCCCCTCTCCTACGCTTTGGTGTGAAAGCAGAGGAGGGCATTGTGACTCTAAGACCCTGGCCAAGCCAGCTGCTGTGGGCTCAGATGTTAGTGACAGGCCGAGAGCAGCTGCTGGCTCCAGAGCCTAGGACCTCACATCTTCACCTGGGGACCTTAGTAATGGCCCACTACTGAGATGAGAAATCGTGGTGGGCCCAGTCCAGTACTGGCCAGCGAGCCGAAGGCCCTTCTCTAGGGTCTGCCTCTGCCTGTGCACACTCAGAACTTCCCAGCCAGCCCCATTTTCTGTCAAGTAATTATTTACAAATTAGATTCCCAGGGAATACATGATCGAGGAATGCAAACATCACACACATTAATAACAAGTGATTTTTTTTCAATAAAAACAATGCTTTGCAAATGATCAGTGTCACTAGGAAATTCCAGGACCTGCCACCATGCCTACTCATGACCAGGAACAGGTGTTGCCCCCTCCAGGCACTGATCCGAGCTCCCTGGACAAGGGGCAGGGTCTCATGAAACAGTCATTTTCTCTACTCAAAATGCTTGGCAACTTGGTACAAAGTGGAAATCATTTATTTGTGATTTTATGAAAGCTCTATTATCTGTTCATTTCTTACTCTTACAGGAATTTGTTTTAGGACAGAGCCAGCAAACTGTCCTCAATTATGCACTCCCCTCCTCTCTCAAGCCAGAACTGGTGTCCACCTGAGAAGTCCATGCTGCCGCCACTCTTGCCCGAGGTGTGGTCCGCTCAGCCCTGGCTGTCCACAGCGTGGGCATAGGGCAGGGTGGCAAGGGACACATCCAGAAAGGCTGCCTGGTGAAAGCAGAAGGGAAGGGAGTAGAGCGCTCTTTTTCTCTTCCTCTTTCTGCGCTCTGAAATATGGATGTGACATCCAGGACGCCCACACAGTGCTTGACCGTGCAGTGACTTCACGATTTAGGCAGCACTGTCACACTGGAACAGGGTAGGATCCTGGGTGTGGGTGACCACAAAGTCTGCCAGGGCTGTGCCACCTTGGAAGATCCTGTGAGGGGAGGGGAGTTGACCAAACCTCATTTTAACCAATGTCATGCTTTGCCCAAGTTCTCTGCAGGGACCAGCACAGACTCCAGGTTTATATACCAATGCCCTGTTTATTATCCTTTGATGGTTTCACTCACAAGTTACTTCTGAAGTTCTGCTAAGTTTCCAGAAGTTTCCAGAAGTCATGCCTGTCCTGTAGGCTTCTTGCTCTGGTTTAAGATCCAAAACTTGATGTGTTATGTTGCTGAAGCACAAGGAATTGTTTCCTGGACAGAGCTTGAGTTTCCTGAGTGTGGAAGCATCAGACTGGGTGTCTTTCTTTTTCTCTCTCTTGAAGTCCTTGGGGTGGAGATTTGGAAGAGATGTGGGTGAAACGGGAAAATGTATGCATGTGTGGCTGTGTGCAGGTGTGCAAGACACACACATGCACATTGCATGAGCCTATGTGTGTGATCATGTATCATACATGCTTTGCATGTGCATGTGTGTGTGCAAGCCGATATGTGCATGAGCTTTGATGCATGTGAAGACAATGGAGAGCAGAGAAGAAAAAAGACAGAAGCAGAACAAGTACAAGATTGCAGATAAATGCCCTTGAAGCAACATTTCCTCCTCTGAGCTTCGTGAATCAACATCAACATCTGAGCTCTGAGTCATCTGCACCTAGGAGCTGTTAGCACTGCAAACACGGCCCAGAGCAATGCAGCACAATAGCATGGCTCCATATAACTGCATTGTTTTGATCAAAACAGAATATTAAATATTGCCATAAAAATGCCTGGGATTGAGTGTTATGCTTCTGTAAATCCCTTTGCACAAGCAGCCTGGGATCACTGATCGCCACTTTCTTGCTAACCCTGGGCCCACATTTCCATATGAAGAGAACAATTTCAGGACATATGCATTTGGTTTCATGGAAACCTCCAAGTGACCGGGAATCTCCAAGAGAAAGAAACATCTTATGGGGTTGGGGCTGTTTGTTTGCTTGTTTGTTTGTTTGCTCTTTGGACTTCAGGCTGTGTCTTCAAACTTCAGGCTGGCCTTGAACTCGCTTTGTAGCCCAGGCTGGCTTCTAACTTACAGTGATTCCCCTGCCGTTTGCACAAGGTTGTAATGTTCTTATTACTAAACTCACATATTTCATAGAAATGTGCATAAATACTAGTTATGCTATTTGAGATTCCTCATTTGCTTCTTTGTTTTTGTCTTGTGGAGACAAGGTCCTGAGCGCAGTTCACGCTGGCCTTGACCTCGCGCTGTAGCCCAGGTTTGCTGTTAACTTGAAGCGATGCTCCCGAGTGCTGGGATCCCAGGCGTGCACCACCGGCCCTGGCCTTAGCTATGTTATTTGAAATAAAAATCAAGATTTTATGCCTAGAATAAGATCCACCCAAATGTGTGTGTAAATAAAGACTTTTCACTGGAAAAAACAAACAAAAAAAGAGTGTGTGGTGTGTAGCTCAGAAATGACAGACGCCACAAGTGACAAACTAAAATCTACTCACTTTCCAGAGTTAGTGGCCTCTGCCTGGGAATGTGGAACCCAGTTCTTTTTTTTTTTCCTCAAAAAAAAATCAAAATGACAATAATTAATCCAGGCACTTGCTGATCCTAACAGCGCTACAACCTCCCCGCTCCCTGGGATTCAATGGAGTCACGCAGCCCAGGCTCATCCATGCAAATGCGTGGCCCCGCATCTGGGTGAGTTCCCATATATTAGCAGACAAAAACTATTGTTTTTGTCTTTTGGAGACAGGGTCCCAAGTGCAGTTCATGCTAGCCTTGACCTCACTCTGTAGCCCAGGTTTTGCTGTGAACTTGAAGCGATGCTCCCAAGTGCTGGGATCCCAGGCGTGTGTGCAGCACCCCCCTGCAGCCCCGCGATCTGGGTGAGTTCCCATCTATTAGCTGAATTATTCAGATGTTTTCCCACAATGGCACTAGCTGTGCTTGCATAACTAGTTTCTAAATCAACAGTGAATTCCATTATTGACAATCTGAGCAGATTAATTAAGAAATCTGTCACAAGTACTCAAATGTGTGCTGGCTCTTGTTCAAGGCAGAGCCACGGTCTCAAGACACAGGGGTACCTGATAGGTTTCTAAAAGAGCACAGAGCGGGGGGCCCCAGCCCCAGCCAGTGACAGTCACCCCCAGAGTGCAGGATGGGCAGAAAATCACACACACACACACACACACACACACACACACATGCTGCACCCTGGGTGGTGCCAACAGGGCACAGGGCAGCGAAACACGTACTGCACATGGCCCACACTGGCATGGCAAGCTGGGCATCACAACCTTGCGCACTTATTCTGGCACCAGGAAGAGGCTACTTGCCCTTCGCACTTTCAAAGGTCTGTGTTCATTTGTTTGCTTGTTTATAGTAGCAAGGACCAAACCCCAGGCCTTCACACTGACTCCATCTCCACCCCTTTTCTTTAATTTTTTTATTTTAAGACATGGTCGTGCTAAATCACTAATTTTTTTTTAATTTTTATTTTATTTATTTATTTGTTTGCTTGTTGTGTTTGTTTCTTTCTTTATTTGTTTTGTGGCTGGCTCAGCCTGCCCTGGTGGTGGGGCTGGCGCAGCATGTGGTGCCTGGGATCGAACCGCAGTCCCTGCAGTTGCCTGAGCCTTCCTAAGCAGGCGCTTTAGACCACTGAACCATCTCACCGGCCCCTAAACCACTAATTTGCCCAGGCTGGGCTTGAACTTGTAATTCTCCTGTCTCAGCCCCTGAGAGTGCTGGGATGACAGGTGTGCACCACCAACCTGCCTGCCTATGCTACTTGAAGGCCTCAATCCCAACAAAGAATAAATCAGCCTGGGAAACCCATTTGGTGCCCAGCAATGAAAAGGCAACATCTTTATTCACCTATCTTCTTCCATACACTAAACTTGTATTGTTGTTAATTTTTTTCCAAAGTCTTCCAACAAAAACTCAGCATCAAGGCAAATAAATAAAAACTAACAGGCACATTGTCACAGTACTGTTTGATGTAATGAATTTCATTTGAGAAAGGTTCTGATTGATCAGCAGTGGTTTCTCAAACAGCGTGGATTCCAGCCAGGATCTAAGATCCCAAGCCCTGGAATTAGGTTTGAGCTCAGGCCTTTAGTAACCACGTGGCTATGGGTCCCCCCGAGAAAGCACAAACTGCACCCCACTACCACCACCACCCCCAGCCTGCTGTAAAGATGTAGACATGTGTCCAGCAGAGGAAATGTGGGTGTCCTGCCTGGTCTGCCTGTCATCCAGCATGCACCCCGCACGCCTCGCCCAAGTCACAGCCCTGCATCCTTCAGGGAAGGCGTCATTTCTGCTCCAGCAGCAGGTCACGGAGGCTCGGAGGGGCTAAGTCTGTTTCCCCAAATCACAGAGTTCTGATGGCCCAGGGGTCATGGGCCTCCTATGGAGATGGTGACAGCTGAGCTCTTGGGGAACAGTCAGGGACTTGGGGGGAAGAGAGTGCATTGCAGGACAAAAGGAGCCCCCTGCCTTGGCAGCCATGGATCATCTAAGTCCAAACCAAGCCACAAGGGCAGAGCCAAGCAAGGAGGCAAGGAGCCTGGCCCTTAGTGGCCCTGGCACTGTGGGAAGCAGCTGTGGGCTGTGGTCTCCTCCTTCTGTTCAGCCACCCTGGGCCATCACCACGTGGCTCTGTTAAGCTTCTGGTCTTTCCAGCTGGATAACTGCAAACTCACAACTCTCACAAGGACTCTGCAGCTCTCCAGCCTCCAAGGCTGGAGCTCCTGAAATCCTGTCCAGCTAGGACAGTGCCAAGGGCCCTGAAGTATGGAGGATCCAGCGCTGCTCGTTGATTCAGGAGACGACAGCTATGTTGCTGCAGCAGTCCCAGTGTGTGAGCACACTCTCAGATGGTCACACAGCGACACAATGTTGTACATGAGACACACATATACACAAACTTTTTCTAGAAGAAAAGAGCTGATAGACAAGATGTGCAGATGACTGAATTCCAGAAGCAGGAGGGATTATTCTTCACTTGTAGTCCATTCTTCCAATTTCTTATAATGGTCCCTGGTCATTTTGATAATCAGAAAAAAAAATAGTAATTGCTGTTAACCAAAGTGGTTGTTCCTACCAGTGGGTATCAGGAGGTCATTGCTGTGTAGCACTATGGGAAACAAGGCCTTGTCATTCTTAGCCCCTGGCCTCCGGGCCGTCATTATCGCTGGCAAACTGAAGCGCAAACTGGGTTTTGTTGGTCTCCTTTTGTCCACTGATACAGATTCTAGTTCTATAAAATATAAATTGGTTAAGCAGAAGGCCCAACAGGGATATGGACTATAGGAAAATAGTTTTGCTTGCATCCTTCTTCCCATTCTGTTTTGTTTTGGTTCTTATAATACTAGGTATTGAACCCAGGGTCCTGCACTAAGCTGCACACTTTTTATTATTATTATCAATTTCACACGAGGCCTTGCTCAGTTGCCCAGCCTGGCCATCTCCTGGCACCAGTGCGCAGAGCAGGAGATTCCGAACTTACCTGCCTTGGACACCATCCTAGCTGGACAGGATCACCACATTGAAAGCCACAGAGTCTTTGTGGGAGTTTGGTGGCAGTTTTGCCATCCTCTCGCCTCAGCCTCCAAGAGTGTTGAAATGTTCTGGTTTTAAAATGCTCCTCACACCTTTCTTCTCAACTTGATGAAAAACTCAAGTCTATACAGCCCAAGTGGGGAAGTCGCTTGGTACAACCCAGCAGGATCTCTGAGGTGAGTTTTGCCTGGACGGAAGTCCTTGCTCTGCACACTCTCTGACCTCTGCAATGGAAGCACAACAACTCTTCACAAGCTTGGCCCTTTATAGGAAAACTATACCATAAACGAGAACACCACATATGCCTGCACATAAGCACACACGTAGGCAGGCACACACGCAGGTACGCATGCAGGCACACACACATGCAGGTACGCAGGCCCACACGCAAGTCCACTTGTACAAATGGAGTCTGTGCAGTCGTGTTCCTGTGTTTGTCAGCTTCACTGACCTCCCACCTTAGGTGTTAGCACTGTGCGGATGGTGGCCTGAGCATCATCGCTTTACTCAGTGGAATTCTGTGGCGATTCTGTCAGCTGAGAGTGTTAGGTCTCTTGTCTTTCCAGATGTGAGAAACATTATCCTGGCCAAGACTCTTTGGAACATGAGAATATCAAAGACCCCAGTTCATAGCTCAAATGGAGGCACCCTCTCCACCATGAATTCTATTTATTTACTTATTTACAAGGTCTCACTATGCAGCTCAGACCCCTAGTGATCTTCCTGTCTCAGCCTCCTCAGCACTGGCAGGCACTGCCTGCCTTCATTAAAGGCCCACCACTACGCCCAGTTTCAGTGGCCAGCACAGTGTGCCCAGGGTGGGGCCGGTACATCATGTGGTACCGGGCATCAAATTCAAAGAACTAAGGTCTTTGCGCTTGCCAGACAGGCATTTAGACCACTGAGATATCTCCCCAGATGTCTGGTCTGAATTAAGATCTGGGCATGGCAACAGCTTGCCCTGGCAAAGAGCTCAACTGAGAAAGAGCTTCAAGATTCATTCACTTCAATGCCTTGCCTTAGGGGCCAACCAGGTAGCTGAGCAGATTAAAGCACCTGCTCAGGCAAACCCAGTGACAGGTTTGATTTCCAGCTTGCCCGTGCTAAGACAGCAATCGATGTTGTCTTTTTTATTTTTTTCTTTCTTTTTTTTTGATCAGGAACTGGGGATTGAACTCAGGTCCTTGTGCTTGCCAGCTAAACGCTTACTCACTGAGCTATCTCCCCAAAGTACAATTTCTTTTTCTTTTTCTTTTATATTATGGCCAGCTCAGCCTGCCCTGGGTATGGAGCTGAGGCAGTATGTGGTGCCGGGGATCGAACCGCGGTCCCTGTGGTTTCCTAAGCTTTCCTAAGCAGGCACTTTAGACTGCTAAACCATCTTGCCAGCCCTGAGACAACAATTGAGACTGGGCATGGTAGCATATACCTGTAATCCCAGTGCTTGGAAGACTGAAAACAGAAGGATCACTATTCATTATGAGTCTGATCTACCTAGAGAGACCCTATACTAAATTATATATATATATATATATATATATATATATATATATATATATATATACATGCATGCCCTAGATTGGCATGCAAATTTGGATTCTCATTTAGCAATAAGCACACCCCTCCGGTGGGAGCAGGGCACACTTTGCAACCCTCAGTGACTGGGGTCAGCGGTGATTCCTCCTGCCTCATGCAAAGTGCACAAACATGGTGGGAGCCGGAGCATCCATTTGTGTGTGACTGCTGGTCTCTTTGTGCTCCTTGACGAGTGGCAGAACACTACCTACTTCCCCTTCATGAAAGGCCCACAATTCAAAGACCTGTAAAGCCAGCGGAGTACCACTGTGCCACCCAGAAGGATAAATTTGAGTCATTTGTAGGAAAATGGATCCCCCGGGGGACTGTAATGGCAAATTAAATAAACCAGACCCACAAGCCTAAATAGTGTATGGATTCTCTTCTATGAGAAACCAAAAGCATCAATAAATCAAAGAGCAACGTAAAAGATAGATAACAGGAAAGAAGGAGGTCAAGAAACAGGAAAGAAGATCAAAAGGTGGAAGAGGAGAGAAGGGAGAGATAAAAGGAATTAAGTCCTGTTATTACATGTGCCAACATCCTACAATGAATGCATTCATTATATACAGCTATCATGGGCTAATAAAAATAATTAAGAAAAAAAATGTGTGAGAAGAAACTCCTGGCCTTGCTTGAGCCCAGAGCTAATCCCACTCAGGTCTGCTGAATCAGCAGAACCTCGGCCACACACAGGCCAGTGACTGAGACTCATCAACATCACAAACTCTTATGAATTTAAAGGTGTTACACAGCATTATCAGCACAACCGCAGACTAATACATTGGCAGAACTAGTTTAGCTATTTGCTTTAACTGAACAGTGCTGCATTGTGGAGGTTTGAAGATAAACAAATTTTTGTCTGTTCTTTTTTTTTTTCTTTCAAGATAAATTCTCACTATGTATCAGGGGCTGGCCTTGAACCTGCAGCTATCCTCCCACTCCTGCCTCGGCAGGGGTCCAGGGACAGCATCCACCACCACAGTATGAACACTTGCTCACCCACACCTCATATCTGAGGCAAACAGCCAAGAGCATAGCACACACCTGGAATCCCAACACTTAGAAGGCTGAGACAGAAGGACCACTGTGGGGTCGGGGTCGCCTGACTACACAGAGAGACGGTGTCTCCAAAGCCAGAAAACAAACGAACACATGAACAAGCACACCAATAAGAAAACCTATCTGAGGGAGACAGACAAACTGTAGGCTTCTCCTGGACCCCGTGAATGCTTCCCCTCACACTCACAGGGCACTGCTCCCACCCCTGAAAGGGCCTATAGTCCCTTGAGGAGCTCCGCCCCTCCTGGGACTGAGCAGGCTCTGCCCTGGGTCCAGCACTGCCGGCGGGGGAGCCAGGAAGACAGAAGAGTCAGTGGCACACGTCTTCTCAAGGAGCCAAACTCGCCTGCCTGGATGTCACCTACAGGACCACCCAATTCCAGCGAAGTCGAGGTCCTGTCCCATGGAACAGTGGAGTAGGCGTGGGGGTCAGAGGGGTCAGAGGGTCCACAAGCCAGCGTCCCCCACGCCTCACACCCCGAGGGCTCCCTGAGCCTTGATTCCACACCTGAGTCGAACTATGGAGGCCACAGGAGGAGAAAAACTGGTTAACACAACACCATGCAGGGTATGTGTACAATGATTTAAATGTGAAGAGCCTGAGACCATCGGGTTATATGAAATGATTCCGGCATGGAGCTTAATTAAGTGAGGCATGGTTTATCCTCTAAAAGTAAACAAGTAGAAAAAGAGACAGACAGACAGAGAGAGAGAGAGTCAGAATCGGAGACAGATCCTTCGCAAAAGTGAAGGGAAACTAGAGATGGAGCAGGAGAAGGGGAAGCGAAAAGCATCAGGACGTGTTCTGCGCATGTGCCCACTCCCCGCCGGTGTCGCCAGCATCGCAAGCACCGAGCACTGCAAAAGCGGGCTCATAAAAGTACAAAATCAAAACATGAAACACCTTCCCGTGGTCCCCATACGAGCTCGTGGCCTGGGTCGTGCAATGACCACACCTATGATCTTCTAGAACCTTCCACCTATTACCACAGTAGATGTCCCTGTGACCACGGGGAGGGGGCGGGGGGCCCGGAGGTGCCATCACAGAAACACGGCAATGCCCTTCCTCTCTGCTAGGTTTGCGCAGAGGACTGTGAGGGCCCGCAGGCTCAGGCAGGCTAGAAGCTGCTGGGTCACCTGGCTCTCCATGACCAGCCAGGGCCCTGCCCAGACCCGGCGTGGGCCAAAGGCTTCCGTCACCGGCGTGCATTGCGGCTTGGCTCTGAGGCTCCGTGGCCACATCCTGCGTTGCTGTATTAGGAGGAGCCGACACCAGAGGAAAAGCAAACAGATCGCGCACCACCCACAGAGATACACTGGCCCGTGATGACAATGGTGGCTTTAAAAAAAAAAAATACTGATAAACAGGAAAGGAGATTGGGTTTCAAAAATCAGCCAGCTTCCTTACTGTCACCATATCTAGGTTGTGTATCAAAGACAACAAAAATAATTCCAGGCACAGACGGGAGATGGGATATTTCTATACTGAGAGCTGGGCAAGTTTGGCCCATTCCCAGACATAAAGAATTCTGCTGTTCCTTCTTTTTAAGTAAAAATAAATAAAATAAAGCTGTTCAACCCCGTTGGTGGGTGCCAGCAAATGTCACCGAGCGGGAAGGTGGGCGGTGGTGTGAATGCTCCTGGCAGGCTCGCAGCTACCCAGGTGTGCGGCGCACAGCTGGAGCATGGGGCAGGTGTGCAGCGCAGCTGGACGGAACCGGGAGAGGCCCACCCCACCCTCTCAAGGCTGAGACTCAGCCCCTGCGGGCAGCCTGAGGCTCCCACCTACGCAGGGGCCCAGAGCCAATCCTGTTAGGTTAAAGTTTGAAACGTGCTGCTAGGACAGGGCAGGGCTTCACCGAGGACCTGGAAATCTGGAGGTCTAATCCGGGCTGGGATGGGTGGCCTGTGAGTCCCCAGTCTTCTGTCAGCCTGTTACACCTAAATCCAAACGTCCCCAAAAGTCTCCTATGTGGCACAGGTGACTGGGCTGTGGGGCCCTGTGCTCATCAGTGGATTCTGATTTTAGAAAGACAATAAACAGCCTTCATGGCGGCTTCATCCACTGCGATGTTGTTCACTCCCCCATGGCCGCCAAGCACCAGCCCTTTCTCACCTCTTGAAGACCAGTTTTCCGGAGGCAGATGGATTATTGGGGAGGGAGGTGATCTTAGAACAGCACTGACTTGTTTCAGATGTCCACAGCTGTCCTTCACAGTGCCAAATTCTGGAGGCCACCACCCCTGCCCACCACAAGAGAGGAGTTAGGTGCTTGTTGGTAGTGTACACCTGTTATGGTTTGTGTCTAGTTGTCCCCGCAAAGCCTCAGGTAGTCATGGGGTGGGGACTTCTAGAGTTTGAGATTAACTCATGATCCACTGGGATGATGGGTGATCCAAGGATGAGATTATGGGTCTGAATACTGCTGGGATTATGGGTGTGGCTTGAGGCAGATAGCCTGAGGCAGAGAGCCTGAATGTAACGCAAGAGAGACAGAGAGACAGACTCTCTCTCTGTTTACTGTTGTTGGCCAGTCGCTATTGTTGCTGTTCTGCCACCATGAACTGCTGCTCTCTGCCCTGTGCCACTCTGCCTTGGAGCCAGCCAAATATGGACTGAAACCTCCAGTACCTGTGAGCTGAATAAACCTTTCCTTCCTTCATTTTGGGTGTTGGGTATTTGTCCCAGCAACGAGACAAGAGTAACTGAGACACCTGTCCACCCAGCTCTTAGGGAGGCTGAGGCAGGAGGATCACGGGTTTCAGCCTTGGTGAATTCATGATACACATGGACACTGTCTCAAAATTTAAAATACAGTGTGAAAGGGCTGGGGATACCACTCTGCCTAAAGACCCTGGCTCCAACCTGTTATTACTAATTTAAAAACTGATAAAAATTTTTAAAGCTTGTTCAGAGACCAGTTGGCCGCCAGGCTTCCCACAGAGGCCACCAGCACAGCTGAGCCTGCTCTCACGCCACTGACGGGAACCCTTGCCTGCCCCTTGCCAGCCCCTGTCTGAGCCCACAGCTAAAAATACTTCCCGGACCGTGGTCTCTTCCTCTGTGGAATGAGGATGCTTCTGAGTAGCCCCCAGGGTAGGCCTGAGGCTTTAGTGAATGGTCATGCTCTCATGCCATGTCTGACACACAGCAGGTTTGCCACCAGGGTGCAGCTTCGGTAGCACCACTGAGAAACCATCCAGGCTCTCTGTGCTTGACTGAAGTTCACAGGTTCAAAAGAAGCAAGTACAACCAGCCCCATGCCTGGTGCCAACTTATCACCCATGCACCGGGGAGGCTGAGGCAGGAGAATCACTGCAAGGTCAGGGCCGGCCTAAGCTACACGGTGAGATCCTGTCTCTAAAAGCAGAGCCCAAAGTGATCCTGGACTGAAGCACTAAAAAGTGGGGCAGGAGAGCTACTATCTGGAGCACCCCTGTGACAGTGCAAAGCCAGCTTGCTCATGGCAACCCAGTTGTCATAAAGGCCCCAGCCAGCTGAGCCTCTGGCTCAGGCACAGGCCAGCCCTGAGTGCCCTGGAATCGGGGTAGCCTATAAATGATACATTAGGAGGAAAGCTGGCTGCACACCATGGAGAAACAGCCACGGGAACATCTGTGCCCAAAAAGCAGTCCCAGCTGTGCAGCGTCCCCTCCCCTCACTGAACAACGCCTCCTGCCCAGCTCACCTGGAGCATTCGATGGGTCCCCGAAAGGCCACTCCTGGCCATAGCCCTGGTCTGTGCAGCACAGGACATGCATGGTGACCTTCAGTGCCTAATGTTGTAAGGTACAGGAGCGAGTAGACGCCCCACAGCTGGGCACAGTCTGTTCTCGGTACCAGGAACCATGAGGGTGGAAAGGAGGAACCTGGGGACACGGCTCTGCCTGGGGAGCCCAGCACCGTGTACCCCCTGAACACAGGCAGGGACAGGAGCCTGGTGTCTCTATCCCAAGGAGGCACGGGCCAAAGAGCTAGGGCCACCTGGCCCAGGGTTCTTTTCCCCGGGGACCACGCATAGGGCCCTCTGCACAATCTGTTTTGAGGGAAATCTCACCTTTTTAGCAATTTTCTTCTGAGAAATGAGGAGGGGAGCTGGTGTGGTGTGCGGGGATGGTGCTGGAGAGAGCAGAACAACAAACTGTGGCCTCTCTGCCTCGGTTGCTCTGTGCACAGTGACCTCCGACCCCGTGCAGGTGCCCAGGGATCTGCTAGGCAATCTAGCAGGAGATCTGCTAGGTGATTTGTTTCTTAATTTGTTTTTGTTTCTGTTTTTGTTTTTTTCAGGGTCTCACTACGTGCAGCTCAGACTCAAAGTGATCCTCCTGATTTGTGCCTCTCCACTGCTGAGATTACAGGCATGTGCCACCACACCCGGACTCCACTGCTGGCTGAGCCTGCCCAGGGGGACTAAGCAAGCACTTAGTCCGCTGAGCTGTATTGCAGCCCTTGCTGGGTGATTTGTTGATGTGACCTCGATGGTTATGATCAGGGCTTGACAGGAAGGCAGCAAAGCAATTTTTCTCTACCATCAAAACAGCTGAATAGCCCTGCACAAGTCGTTCAAACCCTCCTGCCTCAGCCTTCCCTCCTATAAAATGGGGAGAAAAAGCTCTGCCTCACAGGGTTGCAATGAGGACGAAGTGCCTTAAATGCTAAAGAGCTTTATGAAAGACTAACACAGAGGTAGCAATGCACTGTTTGCTGGTATTTGTTATGATGAAACACTAATAATAACATTTGTTAGCATTTTCAATACTAGTTCCAATCTAAAGTAAAAATAAAAGGTTTCTAAGTAAAAACTACAGAAAGTGGCCAGGCATGGGTACAATTAGCCTGGAATGGGTGTTACTGCCATCCTAGTACTCAGGAGGCTGAGGCAGGAGGATCACTAGGAGGTCAGCCTGGGCTACTCACTGAGACCCTGCCTCAGAACCCCCCAAAAATACTATCAATGCAATTTTTATTATTATTGTTATTAACCATTGTGGGGCCTAGGAAAAACAGTATAAACAACAAGGATATAAATAACACATTTATCTGCCAGAATCCCTGCCCATGAAGGATATTGAGAAAGATAAAAACTACTCTTTAAAATATCTGTTTCTGTGCGTACTTCTTTCCTATAACTATTTTGGGTAAAATAGTTGAAGTCTGGAAGTTATTTAGAAAATTCAGTGTAAACTCACAGAAGATAGAATTTGCCCTGGGCCACCCCAACAGGACATTTCGGTGGCCCTGAAAGTCTCGGTGAGATTGCTGAAAATGTTCTTTTGTTCCTCTTTCCCTTTGTCACCAGTGTAAAGGAAAGAAAAGTAGGTCAGATGAAGGAAAGGAAAAGAGGCCATGGAACACGCAGAGGCTGAGGACGCTTTGTGACCACTTCTGTGACCACAAACCTGAGGCGAGGAAACAGCAGAAAACAGGCGCAGGGGCCGATGGGCTTCCAAGGGTCAGCTTGGCAGGGCTCTGAGGAGACCACGGAGTGCAGAACACCTCCAGCAGGACAGGGCAGGGTAGGGCAGCTGCACCTGCAGCCTCAGCCTGAAGGCCACAGATGGCTGTCAGCTGCCCCACAGTCTGTGGTCACCAAGGTGACCTGCTTGCCCACAGCCAGCTGCACCTGGTACTACACACCCCAGGCCTCCACCTCCATGGGGCTATAGTCCCCATCTGCCCCACGTTAAGCAAGGCAGGAAAAAATTCATATGGAAGGGACAGCCCTCTGGAGAATGAGTCCTGTCCACACCACAGGCTCTGCCAGAACCCAGTGTCAGATCAGCAGTTCCAAACCCTGGATCTCAGGGTCCCTTTGCCCACTTGAAAAGTGAGAATTGAGGTAGGTGAGCTGGCACAAGCCTACCATCCAGCTCTCTGGAGGCCAAAGTAGGAGGACTGCTTTAGTTTGAGGCTAGCCTGGACTTCATATCAGCACTTTATCTTAAAAAAGAAGAAGAAAGAAAGAAAGAAAGAAAGAAAGAAAGAAAGAAAGAAAGAAAGAAATTTAGGGCCAGTGGTATAGCTCAGGGGACTAAGTGCTTGCTTAGGGAAGCACAGGGGCCAGGGTTTGATTCCTGGTCCTGCATGCCACTCCAGCCCTGTTCTCAGGCACAATGAGACGGCAATGGAGTCCGGGCATGTTGGCGTGTGCCTGTCGTCCCAGCACTTGGGAGGCAGGAAACAGAAGGATCACTATGAGTCGGAGTTGCACAATAAATAAATAAATAAATAAATAAGGGGCTGGGGAGAGAGCTCCAAGGCACAAGTGCCTGCCTGGCAAATGCAAGGTCGTGAGTTCAAACCCGAGTCCCACAATAAATAAATAAATAAATAAATAAATAAATAAATAAATAAATAAAATTTCAGAGCATAATGAAATATACCACAACTCCTGGCAAGCACGCACTCTTCCACAGGGCTGCCCTTCTCTAAGGCTGCAGAAATGATTTGTATGCACATCTTTGGGCCCTGGATGGTCCTGTTCTACAGTATCATCCAATACACAGTTGTTAAATTTAATATGTTTTATTTTTTAATGTATTTAGTACAAGGCCTACAGGGTCTCACTATACAGACTCCTGTTTTCAGCCTGCAAAGCACCGGGACTACAGGCGTGTACCTCTACACCCGGTCTCATTTGTACCCCAGGGGCAGGGCTGGCACAGCATGTAAATTGACTAGTAAGCACATGTACTGCATATAGAACACATACACGTATCTATCATCTTTGACTTAATTTTTTTTTTTTTCTAAAATACATCAGGGGGCTGGGGAAATAGCTCTGCAGTCTAAAGTGCCTGCTTAGGCAAGCTTAGGCAACAGCAAGGACCGCAGTTCGATCCCCAGCACCAGATGCTGTGCCAGCCCCACCCATAAGGCAGGCTGAGCCGACCATAACATAAATAAAATAAAGTTTAAAGAAAAAAACAAAAAACCAAAAGTGCCAGTTTCTGTATGTACAAATAATCATAATTTATATAAACATTTATTTAAAAATAAAAAAATACATCAAGGGTGTGCTAAAGACAAACTGGAATGATTACTGATCTATATGAACAACCAAAATGTTACAAGGGCCAAGATAAAGCTTTCTTTCTCCTGCAGACATGCGATTTGCTCTGCTTGCCGCTGCCATTAGGCCTCCCCAAGGAGCCTTCCATATGCCAGGCCCCCTGCCTAGAGTATTTGTGACCAGAGGTGTTGGTTTGCTTAGTGGCTCAGGCCTTCTTTATAAAACAGGACTGACTGTACAGCCTCAGGGTATTTATCCAAGAGCAGCACTGACTCTAAAACGCCGGCCACGCTCCCAGAGGCACCCCCTGCACAGAGCCACTGCTGGTCTTCACAGAGATGGGACTGCCACATGGCCAGAGGCGAGCACAGGGCGCAGAAGCTGCAGGACAGACAGCTGGGTGGGCAGAGGTGACACAGGGACCAGAGGGACTTTAGTATCCAGGAGGGGACAGAAATGAGGTGGGGGTAGGGCTTGTCACCTTCCTCGTCTTAAACAGTAGACACAGGTCACGGGGAATCCAAGGTAGCTGTGAGGAGAAAGAACAGGAGAGAGGAGCTCACTCCTGGATGACCACCTGAGGAGGTGCTGGTGAGCATTTCTGCAGGAAGAAACTTCACTGGGCTTTGGAGAAAGGAGGGAGGGAGGGAGGGAGGAAGGGAGGGAGGGAGGCAGGCCAGAGAAAGGGAGAGGAAAAAGAGAGCAGACAGGAAGAGGGAAGGAAAAGAGGAAGGGAAAGCGGAACGGAAGAAGGCTGAAAGGGGAGGGCAGGAAGGACAGTGCCCACCTCTGCCTTTTGCCCCGGGCACGGCGCCGCCTGCTCGCCCCTCCCTCTCTTCCTCTCCTGCCGAGGAGGTGGCAGCGCTGGTGGGGCCTGCCCCACATCCTGCCCACCCGCACTTATCTGCATCTCCTCAGGCTCTCGTGGTGAGGCTCGGCAGCTTCCCCTCTGTCTCCAGCTCTCCTAGATCCGCTCCTGCTGTCGCCCTGGCACGCGAGAGCCTGTGATCCTCCTGCAGCTGTGTCCTGAGTGCAGAGACAGCCGCGGGGGACTCGACCCAGCCCTAGGCGGCCTCACTCTAGTGGAAGGGACAGATGACCCATGAGGAACCAAACCTGAAGAGATTTTCAGGGGTGGCCTGTGTCCTAGACAGCGTCACCCAGACCAGCATCACCTCTCATAGTCCACGCGGAGCCACAGTGGGGAGGGCCCCCAACAGCCCAGGGAGGAGAACTCCAGAAGGAACTGAGGCAGGCGGAGAACTTCAAGCCAGGAACAAGCTTAATAGGTTCAAAATACTGAAAGAAGTAAAAAGTAACTGAAGGGCAGTAACAAAAACCTCCAAAATGAAGAAGAAGGAGGGAAACACAGAAGGCCAGACCACATAGGGCTTAGTAAGAAGGAAGAAATTCATACCTGGGGCCAGGGAAACATTGACAGCAATGTGGTGATACTATGACTTGCCTTTTAAAAAATTGGATGGATGTTTTTAAGAAAGGCATAAGCACCAGTGTGGTGGCACATGCCTATAATCCCAACGCTAAGGAGGCTGAGGCAAGAGAACTGCTGTGAGTTCAAAGCCAGCCTGGGCTAGATAGCAAGACCCTATCTAAACGGGGAAAGAAAAGAAATATATAACTTCGAAATTCTATCATTAATCATCCTGTCACAGTCAGGACAAGTATTAAAAATCCATGGATTCCTGATTCTAGAATAATTCTAATATATATATATATATATATATATATATATATATATATAGGCTCATACTCAGCTTGGCATATATTAAAAATCTGTTTGAAAATGAAATGTTTTTAAAGTACCAGAGTTTTAATTAGTTTAGCATTTTAATTTTAAGAAAAGATGAGAAGCCTTAATAAGAAGCAGTTTCCATTTGGGTGTTTGAGTCTGCACCATAATGCTATATTAAAATAGTTTCTGGTGTGTTAATTAATAATTATCTTCAGAATATTGAAAATGTGAAAGGCCACTGTGACTCACAGCCACATCTGAGCTCGTTCCTGTTTAAAATTCTGTTAATCCTTGCTACAAATGACAGGATCATTTCATTTCCTAAACAAGACATTTTTATTACACATCGGGCTCTTCATCTTAGTGAATTTATAGGCTGTGACAGGCCTTAACACTCATTTTTATTTTTCAAATGTATTCTGTCCAATATTTTGCTTCTTTCTAATCTGGCCCAGGTTTAGAATGCAGATAATTGTAGGGCACCCCCTCTTGATCTGTGCCCAAGGGTCTGAGAACACGAACTCTACAGCAAGCACAAAAGGAGAAGAGAGGGACCAGGTATCGGGCCTGAGAAACCTGGGTGAGCCCCGAAATGTCGTCATTTGGCATCAGAGCAACCCCCAGGGAGACACACTGGTGTGCAGACACTGCTTCTCCTGGAGACAGTTTTGATTTGCACCCTGTGGGCATCAGCAGGGTGAGGGCCAGACCTGAGATATGAGGAGAGAAATGACGCCCTTGTGGCAACTCACAGTCTGTCAAGAAGATTAGGTTAGGGTTAAGAGACTCAGCACCCTCTGAGGAGGGCAGGCCCCATGAAGCCCTTCTCTCCACCTTCACCAACATTCAGACAAATATGGTGAACATTTAAAGCATTGCTCCGATATCCAGTGCTTGCACAGAGGTTCTAAGCATAATTCTAATTTGTACTCTCTTTAACAAATAAAAAATAAGGGCCGGCGAGATAGCTCAGCAGACTAAGCACCTGCTTTGGCAAGCGCAGGGCCCAGGGTTCATTCCCTGCTTGCATGCCCCACTGGCCCCTCCCCACCGTGTGCTGGGCAGACAACCAAGTCCAGGCATGGTGGCTCACACCTGTAATTCCAGTGCTGGGAATGCTGAAAACAGGAGGATCACAAGTCCAAGCTATGTCCTAAGACCCTGTATGAAATACATAAAATGAAAAATAAAAATAGAAATAAAGGAAGGCCGGGGAGATAGCTCAATAGAATAAGTGCTCAAGTTTCTGAGTTCAATCCCTGGTGCCAGAAAAAAAAAATCCTGTTAGAAACAAAGAAAAGTTCTAAGTAATGCATGCACTCATGCACTCAGTTAAACAATAGGCTCCCTCAATACTACCAGGACCTGGATCCCTAGAGCTCAAGGAATTGTTCAGTTCATAGACTTCATCATCATCAAGGTCTTCTTGTTTCGATGCTTGGATTTGCTGAACGAGCCCCTGAAGTCGAAGCCTCTGTGGAGGGAGGGAGAGAGGGAGGGAGAGATCACTGTGCTGGCTTTGGTTCACCCCCACGCATTACCCCCTTCGTTCCCAGCTCTATGCCCTGGACAATGCTGGTGATAAACACACAGCAAGGGGAAACTGAGGCACATGGCGTAAAGCTCACACTTGGGTTTATCTGGGTCTTTCCACCAGATCCCATGCTGCCTGCTGGCCTGGGACCCTTGTGATTTACGGCGCCTGGTGGCATCGCATCACCCTGGTCTACTGAAGAAACGCAGAGAGCTCCAGGGCCCATCTGAACTTCACATTGAGCTGAGCGCCCTCCGGGCCATTACCACAGCCAGCAGCAAACCTCAGGGGAACGGGATTCCTCTGCCCCGGCCCCTCAGACCCCTGAGCTGCTAGGGAGACGTCTCAGACTCCCAGTGCAGCAGCAGCCTCCAATATCTGAGGTTTTTTTGTTTGTTTGTTTTGGGTATTTTTGGTATTTTAGGGAAGGGCCTACATGGTGTTCAGGGTCTCACTACTAGATCAGACTCATAGTGATCCGCCTGTTTACAGCCTCCCAAGAGCTAGGATTACAGGTGTGCATGACCACTCCCAGTCTCCAATAGCTGTCTTGGCGTGCCCCGGGGGCAGGGCCGGCATTGCAGGCTGGAGATCGAACTTTATGACTTCAGATGTCATAAAGTCCAAAGCTATTTCCTCCACACCTATTTTTAAACTGAAGTGTTTGTACAGTACATGGCCTTCACTTTAACTTTCTGAGTAACAGTTGATAATTCTCAAATAGTCTTTCAAATATGGCTTGCAACATAAAAATAACCCTAAGGAATGCTTCTCAATGTTCACCTTTATGGGTCTTCCCTTTTTATTATGTTTAATTTTTATAAAAAATAATTCAGAATAGCTCATTTATAAGATAGCAGCTGCTGTTGATTCATCTGCTAATTAATGATTCAGGCAAAAACATCAGCACATGGTATCCGGTGCTAACCAGTGTATAATTATGAGTTCCTTCTTACCACAGACCTGATAAATTATAATTTCAGATGTTTTATTCATCATTAGTTGCTGAATAGCTCCTGGGAATAACTGGGTCAGTGTCACCCACGATGGCCCAACAAGGACCCGGGGATTCCTCCTGGCTTCTGCTCTCTCCTCCATGTCTCTCCGTGGCCCTTGTCCCCACTCGCACTCAAATCCCTGCCCTTCTCCTTGGCCTGCCCCAGCTCCCAACTTTCCCGCTTTTCTCAGTGCATCTTGCCGCTATCTTAGCTGTGTGACATCGGTGGGGGACGGCCAGGTCCTACCCCAGAACCCATGAATCTGTCTTCATGATGGTTGAATCTCCCATGTCCCCACATTCACATGCTGAAGGCCTGAATGGCAGCTGACACACTTTGGAGGAAGGGACTGGATCAGGAGTGGATCCATTCCCTGAAGAGGCGGTGATCTGACAGCAGAGTGGGCAGAGATGAAACAGGAATTGAGGCCTGCTGAAGGAAGTGGATCTCAGGAGCGTGAGCCTGACTCTTCCTGGCTCCTGTGAGATGATCCGCTTGCTCCGACCACACCTTCCCACAGGGGCGCTTCTGCCTCCCCTTTGGCCCACAGCAATGGAACCAGCCGACCACAGACTGAGACTTTAGAAACCAGGAGTCCAAATCAATCTTTCCGCCTTATTTTTTCTCAGCTGTTTGCTCACACACTTAGAAGCTGACTGACATAGTCCCTTGATGTGCAGGAAGCACTTTGCAACAGGGACTGAATGAAGGATCTGGGAGTGGGGCCTCAGGCTAGATTGTTATCTGGGATTTGTGTAAGCAGGAGGTAGAAGAGCTACAGAGGGGAGAGGGAGGCAAGGGGAGGAGAGGGGAGGGCAGCAGAGGGGAGTGGAGGAGAGGGGAAGAGGGAGGGGAGGGGAGAGGAGGGGAATGGAGAAGAGGGGAAGTGAGAGGCACTGACATGACTGTAGAAGCTGCAGTGATAAATTTGATGATGAATGAAGCAACCAGGAGCTGAGGAACAGAGGAGACCTCTAGGAGCTACAGTGCATAGAGACAGTTTCTGTAGCCTCCAAAAAGAACAGCCTTTGGACTTCCATCCTCTCCCCTGCAGCAGGATGAGTGTGTGTTCTACAAACCACAAAGCTGAGGTGCTCGGCACAGCAGCTGCAGGAAGCTCAGGCCCGCCCTTCACGCCCCATGCACATCAGCAGCCCATATCAGAGGGAATGTGTTCAAGTCAGTCCCTGTGTTAAAAGCTTCCCTAAAGGTTGTCGTTCAGTACTGGAACAAAGTACACGCGTGGGCCCTCTTTACCTTGGCTCCTCGTGCCCACCACAGCTCCCCAGGGTGCGCCCTGCCACCCTCTCCTCTGTCTGCTCCCACCTGAGAGCTGCATTCCAGACAGTGGGGGTCCAAGCAGGCGGCAGGGGCCCCCCATCAGCATGGCTGACAGCAGCTGATGGGGATTAGAAATAGTCAAGGTTGGGTGTCCACGAGGGTAACGTCGGCAAGAAGGATGACAGGAGCAGGGAAGCACAGACACACAGATATCTCCAGTGCCCACCACCAGGCACTGCAAACAGCCCTGCACAGGAGCTCACTTCAGCTTTGCTAGGACAGAGCCAGGGGACAGGGGACCCGTCCAGCTGAAAACAGCAGCATTGCAGAGGCAGAGAACACAGGGCATCTGAGACCAAGTCCTCTGAAGCACAACTTGTTATTTTCAAGGACAGTGCCAGCCAAGAAAGCAGAAGACCTCACCATGCAGAAAAAGATAACCTGCATGACCCAGAAGTGTTTAGCCACAGGGGAAGACAGGTGATGGATCACCATTCCAGCTCCTCCCCATGTTCACTTCAAGCTCATACGAAATCGCCCAGATAACAGATTTTATTTATTTATTCGTTCATTCATTTAATTATTTGGGGGCTTTTAAAAAATATTTTATTCATTCATTCATTTGGTATAGATTCTTGCTAAGCAACTCAAATTCATAGTGATTTTCCTGTTTCAGCTTCCCCAGCGCTGGGATTATAGGCATGAGCCACCACATCTGGACTCAGTGACCAGTTCAGGACCAGCACAGCATGTGGTACTGGGGGTCGAACCAAGGTCCCCACACTTTCTAGTCAGGCACTTAGACTGCCGAGCTGTCTCCCCAGCCCCTGGGGACTTTTGTTGAGATAGGGCCTTGCTCTGTAATCCAGGGAGTCTGTGATCTCACTATGTGGGTCTCAAACTCACAGTGATCCTCCTGCCTCAGCGAGTGCAGGGATTACAGGCATGCACCACCACACCCAGCAAGATTCCCCTTTGCAAAGACACTGAGCTCTGCAATATTTATATTTCAAATAACAAATTGATCACCCTAGTATCCTCAAGCATCTGGCTGTTTCTCTGGCTCACTCCCCCTCTGAAGGAGAAGCTACAGTGCTCCCCTAGAAAACTAAACAGGGGCAGCAACCAGTGGTGAAAGGGGGAGTGTTCCTTGGGAACTGGGCCACTCTTGGGGGATTGCTGAGAAGTGTTTTGATTCCTCCAGTGCCCATCGGCTGGGGCTTGCAGCCCTACACATGGGGGTGGGTATTGCTGAGCAGCCACGCTTTTCACCTCTTGACTGGGTCAGTGATTAGTGCTCAGCCCCTGCCATACTACAGCCATAGAAATGTCGCTGCAGTTGGTCTGACCACAGGCCCCTTTCTTGTCTGCAGCAGACCTGCCTGGGTACAGGGCCAGCACTGCAGTAATTGTGATTTCCCCCATTCAGTATGCACGTGTGCTCCTGTGGGCACGTAATTTAGCTGGACGTATTAAATCATGTCACCAGCCATCACCGGCCTGATGAATTATTGATCAATGGCTGTGAAATCAAAATGCATCAGCAGGATTACATTTGGAGGCTGGGATTCATCTGCACTAAACTTCATTCTGGAAGCTCTACGCTTTGCAGGGCATTGGCTGAATTGATCTTGCCTGAGCTTGGCTCCATCTCCTCCAAAGGTTCTGGATTTTCTGTTTTTGAAAAGGCGACACCAACTCCGCAACAACACAAAAGCATGGGATGAGTGTCGTGTGTGATTGTCTTGTATGTGTGGACAGAAATGCAAAGTGGATCTGCCAGCCTGTGCATGATGCGGGCCTCACCCTCCACTCCTCCTCCCCCCCACAAAGGACATGCAGTGTCACCACCAGCACCATCCCTGGCGCCTGCCTGTGGTGCTGTGAGCAGACCCCACACCAAGCCCTGCGAGCTCTGCTGGCCCGGGAGCCTCCTCACCTTGAAATCCACCTGCTCGGCCCCACACCCTGTGCAGGGCTGCTTGGCCACTGCCTCCCTGGGAAGGCAGCACTGTTTGGGGCCTCACCTGACACACACAGGTCTACAGAGCAAGGGGGCGCCCCAGTTGCAGCATGTAAGGAAGGGGGGTGACACTACAATGATCACAGAGCTCAGGATAAAAATCTATCAGAAACTAAAGGTAGAAATTCCACTGGGCCCAGCTGTTCCCCTCCTAAGCATCTTTCCAGAAGAGCTGAAGACATCACATTGCAGAGATCAGTGCACACCCATGCACTGCAACTCACAAGACCTAAATCCTGGAAGCAGCTTATGGGTCCATCAACAGATGAGCGGATGAAGAAAAGGTAGTATTCCACACTAGGGAGTACTACTCTGCCATCAAGAAGGACAACCTTGAGTCATTTGTAGGAAAACGTATGCATGAAGAGAGCGTACATTCATCAGACACAGAAGCCTTTTTTTTTTAATCGAGCTCAGCCTGCCCCGAGGATGAGGCTGGTGCTGCATGCGGTGCAGGGGATCGAACTGCAGTCCCTGAGCCAGCCTACACTATCCAAGCAGGTGCTTTAGACCACTGAGCTATCTCACCGGCCCCAGACATAGAAGCTTCCACATTGTACCACTTTTTTTAGATCAGAAACCCAAAATAGAAATAATTAAAGAGCAAAATCAAAGGTGGGCCATGGAAGCAGAGAGGAGGATGTTTGCAAATGGAAAGGGAACCCAGAGGTGGAGGAAGGGCCAAGTGACAGGACAAAACGCACATGAAGATGCGTTCTGCGCATGCACCGAGTCCGCACAGGAACGCCATAACTCATAAAACTAAATTGCTAGAAACAGATGCGCTACCCATCTCTGCCCATGAGGACGGAGGAGCGGGCAGGCCTGGCTGTGTGCGCTGCATCTGCCCAGGGGTGGAGGTCAGCCTGTGGTCCTCCTCGAACTCACAACTACTGCCTGTCGGGTCCACGCTCATGCTGCGCACATCCTCATCCACCTCCTCTTGGAGCCCCTGACTCTGACTCCGAGGGCCAGGTGCCCCCCACACAGTCATGCTCCTCCCTTCAAGGCTCCTGGGCTGCGTGTCTGGCCGTCTCTGACCTTGAGGAGCTGGCACAAGGTGAGGCCCCTCCTCATCCCAAGCGCCGGGTGCCACGGTCCGCTTGCCTCCCACCTTCTGAAGTCTACAAACCCACAGCGATGGTCTCCATAGCCCAGGAGACCTCCGTGCCTCAGGGAACCACTGACACTCTGGTGAAGGTCCCCCCCAGCCCAGAGTGGGCCCCGGGCACTTCTAGAGCCGCCCAGCCCCCTCCCACAGGGACATCAGCCCTAATGATTCCCCTGGGGCTGCCCAAAACTTCCGGGAAGGAAGTAGCACCCACACCCCAGGAGGCAACCGCCAGATTTCCCTCCTCTTCCCTTTCCTCTTCTCATACAACCAGAGGCTAGGTGTGGTGGGAGGGAGGGGTGCGCGCTAGGGCCCCAGAAGGCGTCCAACCCGGTCTCTAGCACTCACTTGAAAGGACTGGAGCATCTCACACATCTTATCTTCAACCACAAGTCCTGGCTGTGCAAGAGAGGCCCCAACTCCTCACCGGCTTACTACAAATGAAACTCGCACAAGTCCTCGATGGACAGACTTGCGAACAGCCTCCGCAAAGTGTGGTTTGGGAGTGGCAGGCAGCTGCACCTGCTCAGGAAAACGAGCTTCAGCTGTGATTCAGTCCTGAGGGTCCTTCTAACCTCTGCTGAAACGGTGGCGGGGTCTCAGAGCAGGCGCGCGCACTGTGCACCTGTGTTCTCGGGCAGACAGGCCTCAGAGAGGGAGCTGGAGGTCACTGCTGGAGAGGCAGCTGGGACTGGAGCCTGCAAAGGATGGGAGGAGCAGCTGGAAAGCAGGGAGCTGGGACAGGCCTCAGGAGCGCGGGTCACCAACAAAGAGGAGGCGTGGCTGGGAAAATATGTCGTCCTGAACCTGGCGCGGTGGCGCACACCTGTAATCCCAGCCCTTGGGAGCCTGAGGCAGGACGATCTGCAGGGGTTTAAGGTCAGCCTGGGCTACCTAGATCATCGTGAGAGATGGGAAGAGGGTATCAAGATGAGGAGAAATGAGAGGATGGAAGGGGAAGGAAAAACGATTACGAAGCAATGGTGTAGGCGCCGATTCTCCACGAGGAGGCCATCATGTGTCATAAACACATACCAAAAAATATGACACCATGGGCCAACTAAATAGCTCAGCGGACTAATGTGCCTGCTTAAGCAGATGAGGCGGCCGGCTCCCATCCCTGGCATGCTGTGCTGGCCCCACCCCCAGGTCACACTGACAGGGCAATTGAGACTGGGCGTGGTGGCCCACGCCTCTAACCCCAGTGCTTGTGAGGCTGAACGCAGACGGATCGCTATGAGTCCGATCTACCTAGTGAGACCCTGTAGACCCTTACTAAAATACAACAACAAAAAAAAAAAAAAAAAAAAAATGGCGCTGAGCTCCTGGTGCATGTGTTACTGGGATGTGTATCCTCGACACAAGTTACACAGAAACTTTTGAATCAAATCCAATATAGAAGGTTAAATATCACACGGTTTCTCTTATAGGAGAAACCCAAAATATAATGAAAGGGGAAAATAGAAGAAAGATACACTTGAGGCTTTTATAGGTAAAAAGATGAGACCAGAGACTGGATTCATAGGTGAAATAAATCAGACTTGCATGTGTAAACATCACATTGTCCCCCTAGTGTAAGAATCTGGAAGGGTAAATAAAATCAGGAAGGTAGAATAGATGATGCGGTGAAAGGGAGAGAAACTGAGCCAAGAGAAAGAACAACTGGGAGAGAACAGAAAGAAGGAAGAACAGATAGATAGATAGATAGATAGATAGATAGATAGATAGATGATAGATAAATAGATAGAAAGAAAGAAGATAGCTAAGATAAATGTCCTTCCAATTTCTATTGGTTTATTGAAAGGATCAGTTAGTGCTTTTTTTTTTTTTTTAGCAATTTT
>PVKN010003513.1:0-36895 GCA_004027915.1 Capromys pilorides
TTACACACACACACACACACACACACACATATATATATATATATATATATATATATATATATATATATATATGTAATACCTTTCAGATTTTATTTATTCTTTCAGGTTCTTACTCTAGGAAGATAGTATAATGTTTACACATGTAGGTCTGATTCATTTCACTTGTGAGTATAGTCTCTAATTTCATCCACTTACCTATAAAGACCTCAAGATAGCCTCTTTAACAAATAGTGCTAAAAAATTGGTTCTCCGTATGCCAGAAACTAAAACTAGAACCAGGTCTATCACCATATGCTAAAATAAAGTAAAAGTAGATTAAAGATTTAAATATTAAAAATGAAATACTAAATCTATTAGAAGAGAAAGCAGGTGGAAATCTTGAAGACATAGGGCGAGGCAGAGAGTTCTTGAACAAAACCCAAGCTGCACAGCAAGTACTCCAATGAACCAACAACCAGCATCTCATTTTATTGAGAAGTTTTTGCATATTTTAAGAAATCATCAACAGAGTGAAAAGATAATCCATAAATTGGAAAAAATCTTAACCAACAATCAGTCAGACACAGGGCTTGTATCTAGAATATATAAAGAACTAAAAAAAAAAAAAAAATCAAGCTCCAAAAATACAAAGACCCAATCAAAAAATGGGAATCTGAGTTGAATTCACACTCCCTAGAGGAAGAAATACAAATGGAAGACAAATTCATGAAAAAATGCTCAACAGCAGTGGTTGTTACAGAAGTGTGAATTAAAACAACACTAAGATACTATTTCACTTCAGAAAGAATGGCTAAAATAAAGAAATCAACTAATAACAAATGCTGGAGAGGCTATGGAAAAAAGAGGAGCCCTTCTCCACTGCTGGAGGGAATGTGGACTAGTACAGCCACTATGGAAATCCGTGTGGAAATTCCTCAAAAAGCTAGGATTGGAAGTCCCATTCAACCCAGCTATTATTCTTCTTGGTATTCTTCAAAAGAACTGAAAACATATCTTAATGATACATGTACACTCACATTTGTAGCAGCACAATTTGTCATAGCCAAATCTTGAAAACAAGCAAAATACCCATCACCTAATCAATGGATAAAAAAAGATATGACATTTTTATACAATGGAGAATTACTCAGATATAAAGACAAACTTGACTACTTTGTAGGTAAATGAATACAACTAGAGGCTATACTCATAAGTGAAATAAGTCAGACCCATATGTGCACATACTTTAAAATATATTATTAAATAGGTATATTTATTCATACGAGGACCAATATCACACTTGGAAAAACTGCCAATATTTACAATTTCATATTTGGAAAGAAATATAAATAGAAAAATTGCAAGAAGAACACTAATAATTATTTCACATCATTTATTATCTATTGTTTCACTTCTTTTCTCATGCTTTCTTTCAAAAATCAGAAAATTTAGGGCTAGTACAATATTAACTAATCTATAGTTCTTAATTAAATTTTACCTGTTGTCTCCAAAATTTCCTGCATGCATCATCTTAAAAATGCCAGTCCACATCCAAGTCAGTGTCATGCATTCTATTTGATCTTTATGTCTTTGAGTCTCTGTTGTGCTGGAATGCTTCCTTAGCCTTTCTCTGCCTTTAAGGATGATGGCATTTCTGAAGGGTACATGTTTGTTGGAAGAACATCCTTCCATTCCAGTTTGTCTAATGTTTCAGCATAGTTAAACTGAGGTTGTGCATTTTTGGCAGACGGACCATGGGAATGGCATCTAGTCCTTCTAGGTACAGTATTATGCTTTCAGATGCCTTTGACCAGTGAAAGGAAGCAGGGCTCCTGAAAGATAGGTCTGATTCGAGTGTAGACTACTGTGCTGCCTAGGAAGCAGGGAAATGCTTCAAAGGTCAGAGGGAAGGGGTTACCTGTGGCTAGATGGGCGGCAATGTGAACATTAAAAATAAATGAGAGGAATGGGTTAAGCTCTCATTGGGTGTAGTAAATGCTCATGCTCCATCAGTGGGCAAGCTCTTCCTTGGGATATTAGATAAGAAAGGCAAAAAAAAACAAGGAAGAAGTAATAAGTCTCAAATAATGTAGAAGACATAGTAAATACCAACTAATAAATGTGGAGTTTAAAGAACCACCATTTTGCAGTTGTGATAGTTATAAACAGGCTCAGGTAAGCCTTCTCCATGCTGGCTAAAACTAGGGAGAAAAAGTCAGTGAATAGGATATTTACATAATGTCAAAGAATCTGTCCTCATTGCGTATCATAACCAAATATTTTTGTGCTAGAAGTAAATCTATACATTAGCTAAAGCATGAAGATTTCAGGTCTGCCATTCTGGACTCGTCCAATCTGAAGGTCTAGAATTAGATCCTTAAAATTAACTTTTAAGTAAGCTTCAGGTAGCTTTATTTCCCTTTTGCAGGGTTGAGAATTGAACCCAGAGATTGTTCAGCTACATTCCCAGTCCTATCTAATTATTTTTTAAATTCTGAGACTGTCTCAGTTACCCAAGCAGGCCCTGGACTTGTGATCAAGAGTAGTTGGGGTTACAGGTGCGTGCCAGCCCGTAAGCTCCAGGATGCTCTGGGGCACGTTAACCAGTGACTGAGTGCTTCCAGTCTCTGTATCAGTGGGCACCCTGTGTTCTTCCTTTTCCTCTGTCCTGGGTGTAGGGGCCAGGAATGGGCATGGACAGGATAAGCCCCAATTGAATTTCTTCTTGATTCTTACTTTGATCTGATCATTTTAGACCAAGGCGAAGTGTTCTTCCTTAATTGGGGCCTTTGTGCTTGCTTGAAAGCACCTTTTTTTCTTGCCACTACAACAGGAAAAGATGCAAGACAGTATTCTGCATGTTATCCACAGGGCTATAGGTTTTTAACTAATTTCTTTTATCTTGGCAATTAGTCTTAGTATCTATGACTCTTTAAACCATGTCCACTAATATATACAAAAACAGTTCCATGGAAGTTCTGACCAAGGGACAAAGCCAGTAGCAGTGACCTGCAGTAATAAATTAAAACAAGTTTTGGGGAAACAGATCTATTTACATTTTATTACATTCTTTAATAATTCATACTAAAGGTGAGCAAAAGGGCAAGGGAGACAAACATTTTCGTCCCTAATATCAAGTGAATATTTGCCATGGACAAAGGATTTCAAAGGAAGGTTTTACAAAAGTAAACAAATGGGAACCATGTTTATTCTATTGCCCCTTATTGAAAGGAATGAAATGAAAACTACCTAGGATGATTTCAGAATACATAGAGTCAGTACAGGTGGGAACTGCATTTTGGGTAAAGCAAGACAGGGCATGTTGAAAAGGACGTATGCCTGCCTGCCTGCTGCTGGAAACAAATGTTGACTATTCCAGAAGGGCATAAGGCAAGCACTTTCAAAGGGTCTTGCTGTGCAAACTCCTAAGTTATTTTTGGGGCAGATCTGCTGAGCCTCATTAAATCTTTCTGCTGATGGATAGTTGGACAAGTACTCACTGAGTGGCCGGTGAACACAGTTGAGGACAGATCCTTACATTTTAAAACAAAAATGTTACTGGTAAATCTTTATATGTAGTTATCATTTACTGAGCATCTGCCATGGGTCACATCCCATCATAGGTCCTATTCCCCCATGTTCGCTACTCTTGATTGGCTTGATCAAGCCACCTAGGAGACAGTAAAGCACATTCATGAATATGTCTGGTTGGGCAATAGGGACTTCGTTTGTGTCTGGTTCTTGACTCCTTCCTTTCCAGCTCCTACTTCTCTGCTCTCTGGTTCCCAGATACCCTGAGTGGCCAGCTCTCTTCTGACTGTCCTTTCACCATGGTGTCTCTGCTTTTGGGTTGGCAAACCATGGACTAAAATTCCTGGAACTGCGAGCTGAAATGAGCCTTTCCTCTGATAAACTATGTTAGCCAGATATTTTGTCCCAGCAAAGGGAAAGCTGACCAACACAACCTTACACTAATTAAATTCAAAAAGTAAACCTGGAAGTATAGCATTAGTACTGTCCCTACACGTGGTGAAGGTGGGTGGGTCTCTGGGTTTTAGAGCTGTGGTGCTTGACACGCTTGTGCTCTTCCAAGAGAGATGAGTCCAGGCCACACAGTCTGTGATGGCTTTGTAGCTACTGTATCTTTTTTTTTTTTCAGTGAGTGAGACTATAAAGTGGGAGAACACTTTATTCTCTGGCCTCTGAGTATGCCCCAGCTCCTCTGTTATATTCCCATGGCTCACTGGTTTTCATTATTGTAACAAATATCAAGCTATATTAGTACTACATGTTTAAAGTACGTATTTTTCACTAGACTTTAAGCTCCATGAGGGCAGGAACAGTGTCACTATTGCTGACAATTATACCTAGTATTTTTCACAAATTCAAATATTGAATACACAAGTGAGTGGGCACATTTTTTCTAATTTCAGCCTTGGGTGCTCTCTTTTTCATTCACTGCATCTTTTCTCTTTCTTCTCACTCCTTCCCATCCATCAGAATGTGGAGCAAGTGGTAGAGCCCAGCCCCAAGGCAGGACTTTTTTTTTTTTTTTTTTTTTTTAAGGCAGGACTTTTGGAGTTTGATGTCTCCAGGGTTTCCTTTGTTCTATGTTTGAAAGTATCATGGGGCCTTCTGCCTCATGTGAAGCTAGCACAGATTCTCCTTTGCTTTTCACTTTCTACTCCTGATACTAATTTTGAACTGGCTGCAGCACTGTGGCAAGCAGGCACCACCCCAATGCCCTGCTTACTCAGCTGACAGCAACAGCTGTTTCAGGGAGCAATTCAGTGGGTAGCACCTGAGCTTGGCTTCCTCCTGCCAATGAGACTGCAAGCTCAACAGAAGCGTAAGAAGGCATGAACGAGCTCCCTAATGCAGCATCGAGTGCAGCACAGGCTGGGAAAAGAGTTTTGCATGCTGAGAACTGGTTCCTATGTGGATAATTTAGCTAAACTTTTTTCAATGAAAAGACTCTAAGGAAGAGATGGTTTTCTTGTTATTCTGTTGTGTTCCAAGTGACATACTGGTAAATATGACTTTTCCTCTCCTAAAACCCTAGACTGTAATGCTTATCAGTTTCCCTGTTATAAATCTTCCCATCATAGCAACTTCAAGCTAGTGAGATGGTCATTCAATGTCCAGTACAGTACAAAAGTCATGCATACACCTAGTGCCCATAAGCAGTGTAAGTTGACCCAGTAGGTCACTGCCTGTCTTGACCCTTTATGCCTACAAGGAAAAAGAGTGGCTAGGGTAGCGCCTGCACTTTCTGCTGGACACCCATGGTGGGTGTTGAGATACAGAGAACAAAGCCAGGTGAGCCACGTGAGCAGACAGACAAAGCACACGTAGTAGGGAGGAGCTGACGAACGTCTTGTCTGGTTGGAACATGGGAATCAAGGGCAGGATGTCCATCACCAAGTATGACCCCTAGAAGCAGGCATGATTGGACACCTGGGGGAGCACGGATATGTCACAGAGCTCTTCATGTTTTAGTTTCTTTAGCTATGAAATAGGGATATACATGCATACCTCAGAGATACCACAGGTTTGGCTTCGGACCATGGCAATGAAGCAAATATCCCAATCAAGTGAATAGTACAACAATGTGGAATCACACTAATGTTTTTGGCTTCTTGTTGCATAGTTAGACTTACACTACACTGTAAGCTACTAAATATACAATAGCATCATGTTCCTTCCCAAAAAATGCACATAGCTTCGTTAAAAATACTTTATTATAAAATATATTTTTTTTGTTTTGCTAAACAATGCCCACAATCATCTGAGCTACTGGAGAAATGACATCCATAGATTTCTCCTCACAGGGTTGCCCAAAACCTTCAATTTGAAAAAGAAAATCCCCACAATACCTGCGAAGCACAATAAAGGAAAGTGCAATGGAATGAGGTGCGTTGTATAACAGGAGCTCCTGTAATGAGGGATTATTGCACGGTATGCAAAGCGCTCAGCATGATGCGAGGCACGGAACAAGAGCTCAATGTGTAGTAGCTATCGCTAGGAGGCTAGGAGGCCTGAGAACGGAGAGAGCTGCCTGGACACTGCCTTTCCCAAGAAGTGTGTGTAGCTCACTCCAGGGGCAGGCAATTAATGGGGGAAGGGCAGCATTTGGCTATCTCAAAGGACCCGGCCAGAGAAGGGGTGCTCAGTGCAACTGTTGATGAGAAAAAGACTCAAAACTTTGTTGTGGTAATGGGTGGTATATTTTTGCTTATCTTCCAAACTGTTAGCAAAGATCCTTTTTGTAAATTTCACTGTGTCAGTCTATGACCCACCCACCATTAAAAGGGATATGAGGTGGCTGAGCATGACCAAAAGGTGCATTTTAATGTTGAAATTTTGTTCAAGGAGAGATTATAAATTGCATATAAAAAAGGGAGAAGAGAGAAAATTACTGTACAAGAGCAAGATAATTGGTGACTAAGACAGCACATGGCTGCAGTATATGCTGTGTATAATACATATGTGTATGGCAAATGTATGCTGATATTGTAGATGGCTGTTCTTCACCACAGCATCATTCTGTAAGTTTAGTTTTTGGCTTGCTAATTTCTTTTCCTTTTTCTTTTTCATGGCTGGCTCAGCCCGCTTTGGGGGCTGGGCTGGTGTGGAACATGGTGCCAGGGATGGAGCCATGGTCCCTGTGCATACCTAACCTTGCCTAAACAGGCGAGTTAGACCACTGAGATATCTCACTGGCCCTTAATTTGTTAATTTCTAACAAATTTCTTTATTTGGCAGAATCCTGAGATAACCAGCATCTGTAAACTGGAGGAAACCAGCCATGAGGAATGCATTTTGCCTCAAAGCATACAGAAACAGGTTTTCGCTCTTATTCCTCTCCTAGCCCAGCTTCCCAATGCCACGGACTCTGAAATAAGTTAAGTCCTGCGATACCAGTCTGGGCTGCCCTGCCGGCCCATCACCCCGCTTCGCTATGGACCATAGCTCCTTGCGCCATCCGACTCTGCCATTACCTTCCAGGATCTGCTTTGCCTGGGCCATTGGGCCCCATGGCTTCCTCTTTTCTGCTGCAGGGCCTTTGCACAGGGCCTCCCGTGAGCCTCTCGGTCAGGCCTGCTTCCTTTCTTACTGCAGTTTGCTTCCCCACTTCTCTGGGCAGTGATTTCAAAGGCAGATTTCATGGGTTTGTCTCTCTCTAAGCTTTTTTTTTTTTTTAAATCTCCATAATAGACATTTGAAAAGCTATATTTGGTATAAAGAAATAACTGTTTCACCCAACACATCTTCAGTGCTGCTTGGGAAGGATTTGCCAAGAAGGAGAACATGAGCAAATCCCCTCATTTTACACCAAGTTTGAGTGTAATCATCCTGTACTTCATTGTCAGTGAAAAGGACATCAGGTGCTGCTTGGTAGGGTTGTGTGGAATGCAGGCCGGGCATGGCTTCTGCAGACTCATGGGTGCTCAACTTTAACCTAGAATAAGTGTAGTCAATATCTTTTTGCAAGTATTTATTAGAATTTGCCTTCGTATCACTTCCCCCAACAAAAAATTGAAATGATAATAATGACCAAAAACCTCGTTCTTTGATGTATTGAAGAGTTCAGTGTGATTTAATGTTGCAGCCCCAGGCCTCATCAAGCTTGTATGCTCTGCCTTCCCTTTGGTTTGAGCATGACTTAAGGTCCCACTGAACAGCAGGAGCGAGAGCATTGGATTGCAGCCTGCTGTGTTCTCCAGGGCCCTACCACGGGCCTCTTCAGAATCTAGGTGGGAGGAGGGGCGTGGGAGCTTGAGCAGAAAAGGAGCAGAAGATGTCCAGAGAGCCGGCGCCCTTTGCTGCTCTCTCTGGCTGTGGCTGGGGCTGACAGTTCCCGTGGGACTCCAGACCCCTTGCAAGAGCCAGTTGTTAGAAGAGGGAGCCCAGTCCTGAGGTCGCTTCCTCCCGCTTGCTATCCTGCTCGTCTGACACCGCCTGAGTTTCTGTCCCCACCAGAGTTGAAACCATGTGCCTTGCCTTTGAATCTACCAAACTGTGAACTAATAAATCTCTTTATTTGATGAAGTAGCCCAGCCTCAGGTGTGTTATAATAGCAACGAAAGATAGACTAATACAACTTCTGGAAATTGTTATATGTGCTTGCATATATTCACCTTGGAGAACTGGCACATAAGCATATCCGATCTGAAATCCTTTTGTTTCCTCCTCCGCTCCAGGCTCTCTCTTCCTTCCTAGATCCTGTCCCATCTCCACTAGGCTACCTCTGTCTGTCTGTCTGTCTGCCTGTCTGTCTGTCTGTCTGTCTGTCTCTCTATCTGTCTCTCCCTATTTCTGCTCTTTATAGTATCCCTATTTTAGGGGACTACTATTAGTGCCAGACGTTCTCTACCAAAGTAGATAAATAACTGGCGACTTTGCCTTGGGAAGTGAGCAGTCATGTCCATGTTTCTCCTCGCTCTGTGCACTGGCCCTGGGACCACAGAGTTCTATGTCCAACACCATCCAGTTCTACACCTCAGTCTTCTCACAGCAGGTGGTAACTGCAGCTCATAGGAGCCTAGCACTGTCCCAAGTGGGTCATCCGTACCCTATACTTCTGTGTAAAATGTGTTTGGGTGGTGGGTTTTATTTATCACCCAGGTTTCTGCCAGTTTCTAAGGTAATGCCAAAAATTCCGTTTGATTTATTATGACATTCTCTGTCACTATTTTATTTCTTTTTGTCAGAGCTAAGCTGGGCTAGAAAGGGAGCCAGGCTGTCAGGTGTAGGAGGAACCTACGAAAGTATCCTGGAGCCCAGATGGACTGCCAGGGAAGCCTTTCTTCTACTTTTCATGCTGGCACAAGCTGGAGGCTGAGCCCGAGGAAGTGTCTGGTGCCGTGGAATGGGGTAGTGCTTGAGGCATCCCAGAGCAAACATGGGGCTGGCTCACATGGAGGGAGCAGTTCTCTGAACATGGGGCCGGGTAAGAAGGAGGCGGGAGGGCTGACATGGGAGAGCCCTGGGTGCTGAGTTCTGTAGGCAGAGCTATTTCAGATGTCCCCTTGTTTTCATGAATATGAGGAAGTTAGTATGAGTCAGAAGAGGGCTCAGTCAAGTATATCTAGGGCCATGGATAAAAATATGGGAAGAGCAGGACCAGCCCGAGGGCTCAGAGTTCTTTATAACTCCATGCAGAGCCTGAGACGTGCTGGCGTACCTGTGTCTCGGGGTCAGCTTTTGGTCTGGGCACCTCCCATGGAAGGTCAAGCCCAAAACATCAGACACAGGCTCTGAAACAGGACTGGGGCATTGCTCATTTTCACTTATGTCTTTCTCTTCATGAAGAAAAAAACTCAGAGGTAAGTCCTGAACAGGGATTTGGTAAGCATGTGTTGAGCAGGAGCAATGCCAGGCTAGTTGGATACAGAGGGGCCCAGGCTAGGGCCTGTGAGCAGCCACTTGGTGGGTGAAGCCTGGGTCCCAGTGTTGGACAAGGCAGTACATGTTCCACCAGCTGTAGTCATTTCTTGCTATTAGAATACAAGCATAGAGAAGAAAGGATACTAGGATCAGGGGCTGCGAGAGGCTAGGATGGGCATGGCCTGAGGAAGTGGGTTTGTTATGGATGGCTTCTGAGAAGATGGAACTTGGAAAACACCATTTGGCTTACAAGCTTGACGTCAGACTCTCCCACACTTCCCAGAGCCATCTGTCTTGCTATCTCCTGCCTCCCTAGAGGAACGCAGAGCATGCAAATAGCTTTGGGAAGCGCTCCCAGCTCCCCACCAGCACCCACCAGGGAGGCAAAGGAGAGGGTGGTGTTTTTGCATCTCATTTAGTCCATCCCTTCTGCTGGCATGGACACTTCATTCCCTCTGGCTGTAGATCAGTGCTTGCGTCTTTTTCCCCCTCCAAATCATTTTTACTCTTTCATCCACTGTCACTGCTTCAAGCTTCTATTGGATTTTAAAGTTCTGTTTATTGAATGGCAATGAGAGTATTTCCAGTGTTGTTCCAACACACAAAGGAGAAAGGAGATTTGCAAATGAATGGCAGTTGTCACTCTATTCTAGGAGGTTTTCATCTGCACAATTGGGAACTTTAATTCTCTCCCATCCTTGGCTAGTGAGTGAGGGAGAGAGTGCTTCCTGTCTCTTAAGCATCTAGCCATTTGAAGACAAATTGAGGAAAGTCACAGAGTTGTAGAATCCCAACATCAGAGAGTTTGCAATTTCCTCTGTATGTTTTTTTAAAAGTCTTATTGGCACAAAGTTGTGTACACATTTGGGAATACAACATGATGTTTCAGTTCACATGTGGTATAGGTAACATTTTCCTCTTGGGTGGATGAGTCTAATGCAGGGGGTTTCCTTGGCAGGTGTCCTAGCTGGAGATGACAAAGCCCCCTTCATTCTTTTCCTATCTCACCTGAGTTGTACAACATGGGAGTAAAGATGGGGCTCAGTAGAACCTGAGCCTATATGCATAGCTAAATAAGGCAGAACTTTGGATGTCCAATGACAGGCAAGGAAAGAGCCATCAAGGCTCAGGAAGAGCCCAGGGAGGTGAGGGGCCATGTTGGGAGTTGACGAGTCCACTGAGCTTTGTGATGCTGAAGACATTAGACTCAGGTGGGCTTGGAGAGAAAGAACCACTTCATTTCCAAGAGGAAAGTGTCCACTGGAAAAGAGTGAACAGCAGAGTGAGTTAGAGTCCCTTTCTCTCATTGCATCTTTGAAAAGCTCAGACTTTTGATGAATTCAAATCACTGGTCACCAGCAGCCAAGTGTATGGAGAAGGCTTCTGGACAATAGATTTGTTGTGCCACAGATTGCTCTGGTAGATCCACATCTACCTGCAGGTCAGCATTCTCTGGGTCTTACGATCTCCTGCATAAGATCAAGGTTCTCTGCTTCCCCAGGCCTTTTAAAAACTATTTTTTATTATTTAAAGAGAATAAAAAGAGTAAAAAAAAAACCTAATTAGAAATGATACAGTATTTTACTAAATAAAAGGAATTCAACAATAGTTGCTATATTGCATATTGTCTTCAAATCAGTTGTTCAGATTCCCCAGGACATTTCAATATATCATATCAATGCATCTGGAGGCCAGCCCTTCCATTCCTGACAGGTGTCCTTTGCTCTCCCAGCTAGGACTGTCTTTTGAGGTGGGAATAGGTCCATTAGACAGGACTGATGTTCGCAGATGGGCTGCTCCCTTCCAGCTGGATTTGGTTTTAACAGATCACAAACCTATTTTCTGGTAGACGTCTCACCTGTCGGGTTGGAAGCAGGTGATGGATCGTTTCATCTCATAGTCTCATTCGGTCATTTGCTGAAGACCTTGAGCTTTGACTTGGCCAAGGTCACAGAATTGGTAGGAAGTAGGGAATTGAATTTAGCTTGCAATAAACATCTCCTTTGCCTGATATATATATATATATATATATATATATATATATATATATATATATATATATATATTAGCTGAACTGAATTTTTTCTATTTTGTTTTTTGTTTTAAAAATGTGCGTAGGGGCTGGTGAGATAGCTCAGTGGACTAAGTACTTAAGTAAGCTTAGACAAACACAAGGACCATGGTTCAATCCCTGGCACCACATGCCATACCAGCCCGATCCGTCAGGGTGAGCTGAGGCAGCCAAAGTCGAGGTGTGTTGCCTATGCCTGTAATCCCATCACTGGAGAGTTTGAAAATAAGAGGATCACCATGAGTCCAAGCTGTGTAGAGGGACCCTGTAACAACCAAATACATGGTAAATAAATAAATAAATAAATAAATAAATAAATAAATGTGTTTATATCCTTATGTTAATGGAAGTAAACTTTTATGAGAGATACAGTGTACAGGGTTATGCCCTGCAATGGAGAAACAGAGAGTGACTCAATCCCAGGCTCTCTTAAGGACGATCTATTACTAAGTGTCACATGTTCACCAATTGCACCCTGCATCCAGGACTTCTGCCGAGAACACGCGGTCCTCTGTGTGTATACACAACAGAAATTCCTGAAGATCTTGCTTCCTAGTGATTGTCATTACTGAGTTCTGCAGCAATGAGCAGGATCATTACAGATCCATGCTTCTGTTATGAACTAAAGGAGGAAATAAATGCAGTGTGTGAAGTTCCTGGCCAGGCTAAGAAGCCAGATAGAGTCGGTGGTCACTGTCCTGTGGAAGGAGGGAGCCGGAAGAGAGGAGGTTCCTATTGAGAGGAGCTTTACTACAAGAGACAGCAAAGAGGCTTAGCAGGTAGGGTGCATGAGCCATCTCAGGGGCTGAGGACTTCTGGGTGGGGACTGTTGGGCTCTACCTTGGGACATGCTTCCAGTGTGGACACTTTTGTCCTTCAAGGGACATTTGAAAATATCTGGAAACAATTTTAGCTGCTGCAACTGAGGAGAAGTCCTGAGATCTGATGAGTAGAGGCAAAGGATGACGCTAACATTCCTGCAGTACACAGATGGCTTGCACAAGTTCAGAAATTCCTAGCCTACAGCGTCATTAGTGCTGAGGGCGAGAAACTGTGAGAAGAAGTAAAGAAGGATGGGAATAAACCAACAATCCTGAAGACTGAAGCCCAGTTGCAAATCATCTAAATCTCAGAAAGTCTCCCTTTGGATTTTCAAGCTAAATGCCTGGCAGAAGATAAATAAAATCATCCTTGGAACAGGGCAATGTTAACCAGAGCCTCAGGCCTATAAGGCATTTGAGGTGGGAGAGGTGTGAGGTGTCAAAGTTCAGAAAATGCTAGGTTTTTGATATGGCCTATTAGTAGAATGTTAATTTGCATCAGAACTTACTTGAAGTTAAGGTCATATATTGTAGTCTTTATAGTAAACTACTGAAAGAATGATGATTTTATCTTATCTAATCTATAGTCTTAAATACATGCAAAAGAAATCAAGGATCCAAAATAAACAGAAAATAAACAGCAATAAAATGAAATTAACATCAATGATATCAATGGTACAGCAAATTAAATCTACCAACCCCATTACATGACAAAGATGTCTAAACTAAGTAAAAGAAATACAATCCCACTGAAAGATGATCCTTTTAATCATCGTGACCCTGAGGAACAAATTTTCTCACAATAGTAATGTTCATACCGGCTGGCAGCATACTGACTGATTTCTACATTATGCAGTTAGTGCGTTTTGTTGTTTAGCCCTTATGTTGGATTTTACTGTTATTTTCTTCAAACAGATGAGGAAGCAGTGCAACAAACAGGTTCAGCATTCTCTTACATGGCTGGACCTGACCTGGGCCCTCCGGCCCCAGATCTCACACTCTTATTATGGTTGCTGAGCCTCAGTGAGGGCTTAGGTAAGAGTCTATGTGTTCAAGGCTTTTCTAGGAATGTCTCCACAGATAGGCCTGCTCACAGGTAGCCAAGCTGTATTTTCCCAAACACATTTCTTTATTCATTTTGTCCACGGAGGATTAAAAACCTCTCATTGTCCCTGTACTCCTTCGGTCACACTTTCATCCAGGATTCGTTTGTCTTCAGCTATAAGGATGGACTTTTCTTGCCTTAACTATAAAGGAAATTCATTGGCAGAGCATGCGACAGTTCATAGACTTGACAAGAAGTTCAGAGAAACTGGATCAGGGACCCAGGCTCCTCCAGAGGGGCGTGCAGAGGACGTGTAAGCACACGACAGCCATATCTGGAAGTCACGCTGTGATGTGTACACAGCCGTTTTCACAAATTTCTTTCTGTCACTTCTCTCAAGGTCAAATTCCATCTCATTGGTCAGATGTGAATCACACACCTATCTCATGGTTAGGAGAATGCAGGGCATGCCAGCCAGTCTAGAAAAGTAACATCCAGCCACTAGCACGGACACATTTACCAATGGAAGATAAAGCAGATGCAGCCCAGCCATGCATTGCATATGTCTGTCTACGGTGGCCCTTTCAAAAATTCCAAGAAGTTCTAGTAAATGGAATGAGTTTTCACACAGGAAATTTAATAAGAAGCGAGTGCATATACAGGGACAAAAAGACTGGGGTCAATTATAATAATATATAAGTAATTTTCTTTGAGTTGTCAGAGCAGGGGTTGTTTTCTTTTTGTCCTCTGTTGTGTTTTTCCTACAATATGCATTTATTGCTTTTTTGATAAAAAAATAAACTTTGTCTTTCAAGATGAGTGGATGAAGGGAGTTCCTTTTGATGATCTGAAAACAGATTCACTAGCTCTCCATTAAAAAGAGAAACATATGCTCTTCTTGGAACACGGCAACCATCTTATATCTTTATTAAACTCTGAGCAGGAACAAGAATGACAAAACCCACCCCCAAACTCTCCAATTTGGAAAGGACTCCTCCTTAGGGCTTGGGTGCAGAAGGAAGCAATTTCCCTCTGTTTTCGACCTGAGCCATCCTTTCACATGTAGAAGTTCGTTTCACCAATAAGGTTTCATTATTTTTCCCATGTAAAGAAGCTGTGCGATTGGGAGACACTGTTGATGACTGCCTTGTCCCCATGCGTCACCTCCTGGCTTTCTGTGTAGTGAGTGTGACTTGGGAAGACCAGGAGGATGCTGGGAAGAGGAGGTCCTCTTCCCAGAAGAGCTTGGGAAAACAGCACAAAAGCTGTTTGCCCTGCAGGGGTTACAGAACACATTTTTTCCTAATCAGTGGGTCACTGCACCTCTGTGCTGTATTTGGGAGGCTCAGCCTCTAATTCCACGCCTAAGGCTGGGTCATCAGATACATAATCTTTTGTCACCCTTCCCTTGGTTCCCAGCTCCAATTTTCATGATCAAATTTCTTTGCTCCCTTGGACCAGTGAAAAAGAAATTATGAGACCTCCCCATCATTCACCCCGCCCCCAGGTGCTTCCTCTTTCAAGCGACCCCCTTTGAGATCATTTACCCTCTTCCTCTCGGTGTTTCTCTTCACCTCTTCACGACCTCTGCATCCCTGGGGGTTTCTCTCTGTGCTGCTGGGCCGTTCTTTTTCTGTATAGCTCTCCACATCCTTCCTGGGATCCCACTTCGGCGCATCCGTCTAGTGCCTGACCGTGGTGCACAGCCGGAGGGAGGCGCAGCCGGTCCCGCCACTGCCCCGTGTTCCTCGGCGACCGGCTGCTCCTTGCTCCTTCCCACTGTGCTCCAGGAGAACCTCCTGTTCTCAGCTTGGACACTGGGTGCTTTCTGGCCCTCTGCCAGTGGGCCCCACTTCCAATACCCGGATTAAAAAAAAAAAAAAAAAAAGGGACATAAAAATGTGTGTGCTCTCTCGGCGTTTCCTGTCCTAGCTGCAGATTTCTTATGCTTTGATGCCTGCAGAGTGAGAACAGAAATCGCTAAGGGGAGGGGGGTGCTGGTAAGAGGGAAGCACGTTCGCCCCTGGGCTCTGGCTGCACTCACAGTGGTCCGAGAAGGTCCTCCTGCGCTGATGTGGACAATGCCAAGCCTATGTCCTAGTCCCCATCTGTGGTGCTCCAGGAGGCAGGTATGCTGTCTTAGGCCGTCGCGCCCAGGTAGGTGGTCAACAAATACATAGATACAAGAGAATTTCATTCGCTGAAGGCGTCTTTTCCAGCCCGGCCACCCACTGAGTACGTCCTGATACCTTCGGTGGCACTAACTGGTTCAAACGGAGAAGAGTTAAGAACAGGAAGAAGTGGCAAGAGGAGAAAGGGGTTGGGATAAAGCAGGCGGGGCAGTGCGGGGTCAGCGCTGCCCCAGAAGTCGGGACCAGAGCGCAAGCTGCTGATACCGAGCAACGTGGTGGCTCCCGGAGTCCTCCCGTCTCAGAGGACACCATCAGTCTTGGGTTCTGAAAATGACAGTAAAGGCAGTAGCACTCAGGCCCTGTCCACCTGGCCGCCACAGCCAGCTCCTCTGGTCTCCTGCTGCTGCCCACTTCCTCCCCGGCGGAGACGATCACCTTCCGCATTCAGGTCTATGGGTTTCTTTATTTTGTCCCTGTGGTAGTTCCAACATGCATGTCCAGTATTACCATCCCCATGTTGCAGAGGAGGAAGTGGAGGCTGGGCAACTTGTCTGAAATTGAAAAGCTAGTAAGCAGCGCAGAAATCACGAGATGAGAGACAGGAGACACACTTTGGACAAAATATATTTGACAGAGTTTATTGGCGCCACAATGGGTCACGAATCAGGTGACTCTGAGAAACCAAAGAGGTTCAGAGAGCTTGGGCAGTGGGCATTGAAAGAGCAAAAGGCTGAAGGAAGAGGAAAGAAGGAGCGAAAACCAGGTGAGCCTGGCTGTTCCAAAGCTACCTTCCCTGTAACGGCGGGGACCGAGGGACCCGTGCTGGCTCCAGTTGCCCTTGGCCCTTCTCACTCTTCTCTGGTTCTGTGCAAGGTCAGATAATTATTTTGGCTGGGTGAAACGAAACTTGAGTACGAGTGACTCCACTTTGGTTTGCTTTCTGGGGGCTCAGAGGAGCTCAGTCCAAATCAGAGGGCACCTGGAAACCACGCCTCGGGCCAGGCAGGCAGCTCCGGAGCTCAGCCCTTCACTGCATGATTTCTGGCCGAGGTGCTGTTTGCCTCTGGACAGGTGTTTGTCTTCTGAAGGGTTACTAATTGCAGTTTCCTTGGGATGGCAAAGTCTCCTGGCCTTTGGGGGCCCACCCTCTTCTTCTTTATGGTCACCCAGAACTGCTCAGGGGTGAAATGAAGAAGGAGGCCCTGGGTAGGCAGGGAAGGAAGGGTGGGACAGAGCCCCTGATGGCTGCCTTCTGTAGACCTGTGGCTGCACATCCTGCCTGTGGGTTGTTATCTCCAAATGCTTCTTCTTCCAGTACGTCAGGGAAGCTGGGAGATTCTGTGAGCCTCCTCTTCCATCATGCCCGTGTCCCAGGGTCCCATAGTTTGCTCCTCCAGCTCCTAAGGCTGCTCACACTTCCCCTCGGGTGGGATGACCACTGCCCACATGCAGATCTTCTCAGCACAGCCTCAGGCCACTGTCACAGGAGCCCAATTGCCATGCATGCCAGTGACACTGACATCTAACCTGGTGTTTTTCAAACTCATTCGAACTAAGGTGCCTGGGGCTCCACATAGGTTCAGAACCCTTAGGTCTGGAATGTGTAATTCTAACAAGTTCGTGAGTGTCACCAAGGGTCAGATAGCTTCAAGTGTGACTGATCAAAAGTGATGTATTTAGAGAACCACTGTGTTATCTTGAACTCTACACAGCTTTCAAAAAATCACCTACAACCAAGATACTCCTCCTATCTTTGACCTTGACCATGACATCCAGTTTCCCTTAGAAGAAAGTCAAAACTACATAGCACAGGAAACAGCTTACCTCTCCAGCTTTATTCTGTCTTGTAACTTAATTGCCGCAACATGGAGCTGCTCCTAGCTCTACTTTCATACCCAAATACTTATCCGCCGTGCTGGGGACATGGTGTGTAGTAGCTATTATTATTGGTAGGGTAGGGTTGATATGCACAGAGATACTGTGCGAGGCGGACTCTGGGTTCTGTTCAGGACTCAGCCCTGCGTGTGCTCCTGGAGGACCTGACTGCAGTTGCTAACACACACGTGCAGCTTGCAACTTGATCTCTCGTGTCTAAGCAGGGCCATACCCATACTGTGTTCTAGGCACCTCACCCTTTGAGTCTAGCTTCTCTGTGCATTTACATGGGGCCATCTGAGATGGATTAAGTGTCAGTTTTGTGGTGGCAGCTTTCTTTGGGGAACTTCAGCTAGTGATGCTATTGATCCACTGACCCTTCATAGCTGGATTCCATCAGCTTCTCTGTAGTCTGCATCCCAGCTCCTTCCAAGGAGAAACTCTCTAATAATTGTCCAAGTGATTACTGTCAATGTCTTGTGTGTTCTTTTTTTTTTTTTTTTTTTTTTGCCAAACCAGTGGGAGTTGGTATAGTGAACTGGGAGACAGGATATACTGTGTGTTTGAATCAGAAACTGTAATTACAGTGTTGCTTCCTGATTTGTTCTTATCTTAAAATCCAGGTACCCTTAGGACTACAAATTTCTCAAAGAAATATAAATATACTCAGTGATTAGATTTCACACCCCTTTCCCCTCAGCTCTAGCCAAATTATTATGTCAATGTTTGGATTTCCTCTGAGGCTCGAGGTCCCTTCTTCTGTACAATACAACTGTGGAGGATATGAACTCTTAGGACTTGTCCTTAAAAGTCCTGAATTCTGCCATTATGAGAATTTTGGCTGTTCCTAATTAACCTTGACCTTGTTCTTTCTGCAGCCTCAGGCTAAGCTTGTGCCTTGAGCTAAAAAATACAGGATGTATTACAGCTGGATAAGAGGCAGAGAAGTGGGTTTTTAAGAAAATCAATTTGGATTCAGCAAATATTTGCTGAGCACTCATTTATTTCTGGTGCTGGAGTCACCTATAGATACACAGATTCTGCCTCAAGGTCTGCCTTTCACCAGGACAACTGTGTAAATAAGTAAATAAACAAAGCAGTTAAGTAGACAACGAAGCCCCATTGTCATTATGATTTCCACCACCAGGTGCTTTCTCTGATATACTTTAATTGAATTTGTAAGTTTGATTTAGTTTCTTGGGCCTCTGGTTTTCTCTGATCCTACATTTTTTAAAAAATTGCTTTTAGATTGAAGACGTTTCACAAAAGCCTTTTATTTAAAAATCTAAGGAAGAGAATCAAATAGCAGAAATTCCTGATCCTCTCACAGAGGCTCGCCTCAAACCTATTAAAAAAGTTGTACGTGGGTCGGACTTTGTGCTGGGAACAGACACAAGGCTGTGTGTTCACTGCTGGTCTTGTTTCAGCCTCACCTCTGAAGAAATGTTTTGTAAAAAGGCTCCTGGGACATAGCTGACATGCAGAAAACTGAAATACCCATGCACACAATTTGCTGAGCGTGGACCTGGAACCCTGTCGATGACTGAGGAGAAGCACAAAGATAAGACCTAAGTGCCGTCATCCCAGGGAAAGCTGCAGTCAGCTGACCCTCAGGGGACAGGCTTTTTTTTTTTTTTTTTTCTTCTTGTAGAGAGATAAACATTTGGGAATCATCAGAGACTGTGCTGGCTAAGGGACCAAGTTCTAGAGCTTCCTCCCATTTGCATAGTTCTGCAGCACGTTTGCATACATGTAACAATGCAAAACTTCCATTTCTGTCCAGCGTGTTTCTGTCCCTTTATCTGCTTCTGAGGAGCGGCATTCTGTCTCATTCATCTCCCTGTTTTGAGCACCCAGCACAGTGCCTGGCTGAGTAAGATGATAAGTAACGCTCCAAAGTCATGATGTATAGAGTACAATCTAGCAGAAGAGGAGTGGTTCACAGGTAGTTACTCTGGGCAGGTAGAGGACAGGTACCATTACAGTGACAGCATACTGGAAGAAATGAGAGTGAGTGGAGTGGTGGGAGGAGTTCTAGGAAGACTTCCTGGAGTAGGCAGAGCTTGAGTTGCAATTCAGAAGGTGTGTTAGTTAGTTTTCTTGGTACCGAGACACTATGCCTAACATCCAAAACTTAAAAGAGGAGAGATTTAAATTGTTCAGGGAATCAGTCTCTGGTCAAGGGGCAGTAAAGCAGGGACATCATAGCAGAAGCTTTCTAGTTCATGACAGCTGGAAAGCAGGACACCAAGAGTGTCCCAGAGGAAGGGCAAGGGACCACATGTAGACTTTGCAGTCACGCCTCTACAACAGCAATACACCTGGAAGTATGGGCCACCAATGTCAAGGGTGGGTCCAAAGCCAGGCAAGTGAAAGCTTCTGTTCTGCCACATCCCAATCCTTTACAGCTTTGTAACTAAGTGGAGTTTTAAAATGTAGTTTGTTTTCAAATGATAACAAATGACAAAGTCGTAATTCTGTCAAACATAATACAATGATCCAGCTATAACTGGAAACACAATGATGCCTTACCTAGTATATCAACAGTATACCATTTTTAAAAGTCTGAGTCTCTTCTGAGACTAAAAGCAAACTCTCAGCTGTGAATCTCAGTAAAAATCACAAATGGATTATAAAATCACAAGGTATAATGGCACAGGGTAAACATTCCTACTTCTAAAGGGAGTAAGAGAGGGATAAAAAAGAATCAGACAGAAGCAAGCCCAAAACCCAACAGGGAAATGTCAAGTCCTGTAGCTTCATTTCCAGCATCCCAGTTCATGGTAAGATGAGAGCTCCAGAGAGCCCGAGCAGCCTCACCTCTGGCCTTGCGGATTGCAGCCTACGCAGATTTTCTCTTGGGCTGGTTCCACTTTGGGCTGCAGTTTCCTCACCAGACAGTCCATATTCTGGCATCACTAACTTCCTGGGATTTGCACTGCACCTTTGGCTTCTTTCCCATAGTTTCATGCAGTCCCCACTTAGAGGCTCCTTGTCTGACCTTCCAAGGCCTTTACTTGAAATCTGCGGGAAGCCACCTTGACCCCACAACTCTTACATTCTGCCTGTTGCTTAAACCAGTATCATGTGGATGATGCCAAGGCTTGCTATCAGGAGAAGCAATAACCAGGCTCCCTTGGATCATGGCTGCAGAAACCTCCGAATGCTTCTTACTTGTGAGGATAGCATAATGAAATGAATACTAGGGAACCAATTCTTTATGAGGCTCTTCTTTAGTAGGCATCCTAGGGAATCTCATCTCAGATAAATGGTGGACGCTTCTGCACTCTTGAACCTGGAATAGGTAGAGTCTTGCCCTCAAGACATCTTTCTTCTTGTCACTGTACAAAGTACTTGGTTTCTGTTTAATTTAGCTGATCTCTTTAATAGCTGCACCTTCTTTGGACCCAACATTGCATACAGTTACTTCCAGTCTGAAATTTATTTTTTTCAAAGTTTTTTCCTGCTCTGTTCCACCCCCATTATCACTACTGCCCTTAATCTCAGTCTCCATGAAGTCTCGTTGTCTGTGTCAAATAATGACAAGTTTTCTGCCAGAGTGTAATGTACATTGCCAGCAGTACAACTGCTAATGAGCTCTTTGTTCCTAATACCATCTCCAGAGCCTAGACTTTATTGCCTTCAATCCCATCAGCATTCTGGTCATCTGCTCCCCGACAGTGTCCACCCTCTGGGCTTCTGAGAAGCACATCTCCAAACTTTTACAACCCTTTCCTGCAAGCCAATTCCAAAGCCTCTGAGCTACATGAGCAGGTATAGGAACAGGTATAGGACCAGCCCCACTTCTCAGGTACCTTTTCTATGTTATCTTTCTTATTACTGAGACCCAATACCCAATGTCCACAACTAAAAGGAGGAGAGGTCTAATTTGCTTGCAGTTTTAGTTTATGACTGACAGGGCAGAACATGAGGACAGAAAGGGGTGGTGGAGCAAAGCTTCTTTGTTCACAGCAGCCAGGAACTGGAGCAGAAGAGCTCCACAGAGGAAGGGCAAGGGACTCGACACAGACCCACACCTCTGTGACCCACCCAGACACACCTAGGGTCCCAGGGGCAGATCCCAACATCAATCAAGTTGGAACTCCACCTAACCATCAAAAATGGCCTTTCCCTATTAATGGAGCTATAATGACAAATAAATGGAAAATTTGCAGATGTAGTAACCTGTTCACCTTCTATGACCCCAAACTGATGCCTGAAATCACCAATAGTACTAAACTTTCTATATGCTATTTTTCTCATCTATATGTACCCATAAGACAATAATTTAATTTACAAATTGGGGACCAGAAGAGATTAACAATGAATGAACCATAGAATGACTACAAAGCAATATACTCTAATAGAAGCTGTATGACTGCCATCTTTTTACCTCTCCAAGTATATCATTTTTATTTTTTTAAAAATCATTTTATCTTCAGTTTTATGTTCTCTTTGGCAATGTCCAGCATCATAACTCCTGTTCTTTGGGGTCATTATTCTCTAAAATTAGAGTTTGCATGAACACAAGGACCACAGTAGTGCATCAGTGAATGTGATAACAGAGATAGCTACTATGTGCCTAATGGGCAAGTAGCAGAGACAGTGTGGATACTCAGGATGAAGGATGATGCACGGCCTTGCAGGGTGGAGTGGGAGGCTGCATGGTTTCATTGTGATGCTCAGGATGTTGCATGATTTAATATTTATGAATTGTTTATTACTGAAATTTTCTATTTAGTATCTTTAGACTACAGCTGACTGCTTGTGACTGAAACTGTGGAGAGTGAAATCATGGTTGGGGGAGGCCAGTGTGTTTTTATAGTCACTGTACAATTTATCTAAATTCCTTGTGCATGATCTTTACTGTGCATTGCTTTGCTTATCCAATAAGTCTCAAGGGAGAGCTGTTAGAACTGCTGTATGCCATTAATTGACAACATATATTCCAGAAGCCCTTTGTTGTTTCACAAACCCAATCACTGAAAATCCAGCTCTGTACTTGTTGACATGGAAAAAAATCCACTCTATTAATGTGGGTGAAGGCTACCGGCTATAGCAAAGGCATCTTAAAATGCCATGGCTTCAGGAAATGGAATTGTACCCTCAAGCAAATTACTGTCGTGAGAGTTGGAGCCTGGTTTGCCGGCTCTGTCTGATTTGACCACTCACAGACCAAGTTCCTTTCTTTCACCCTATTTTCTCTCATGCTCTGTGACTCTTTAGGTTCTTGTTCTCAACGTCACCCCTCCTTGTTGCTTCTGACATGCAGCAGGTTGCAATGATGCAGAAGTTCCGTAGGTCATAGCCATTCCCATCCACTGTCATAGCTGGAATAGGACATGGGAAATGTAGTCACAGCCTGGATTTTCCCCAGCTTTTCCTCTAGTCCTGAGGATGAAAGAGGAAATGGATGCTGATGAGTAATTGTAGCATTTGTACAAAGACAAAGCAATGAGCGACTTCATACCTTACAAGCCTATTCAGGGAATCTTGGCAAAGGTGAATCAGTATTTAATTTCAACATTAAAAAGGAAATGTTGCAAGTCATCCACAACTCACATGGTGGTGCAGATGGCTTGTGTAGCCCAGTGTTAGATGGGAAAGGTTAGCTGTGATCTCTCAGGAGCCACCACAACTTCTTCCTATTCTTTTCTCTCACACAACCTCTTGCTATTTTTCATTCCATTTCTCTTTTCTTCATACTCCTCTCTTTTCCAGGTTCTCACATTTCTAAGTCATTCTCTGCCTCTCCTGACTGATTCCATCTCTGGGACGGGGCATAGAGAGGGTCTTCACATTCCAGGACTAGAGTTGGGGAGAAGGAAGAGTGTCATCAAAGCCTGGCTTCAGGATGAAGGACTTAAAAGGCACCTACGCTCCTTCACCTTCAGGGACCAGCACTGACCTGTTCTCTATTATGCTGAAAGAGGTTTTACGTATTTCCTTTTCATGTGCTGCAAAGTACTGTCCTCTTATGTAGTTTTACTTTTGAGAAGTATTTGAGAAAAAATTGTGGAAAAGAAAGAGAAGGCTGTGCAGAATTGATGACCAACAAATGAATAAGCGAGTAAGAAAGTGAAAAATGTTGCCTTGTCTTTGACTCCCATTGTTCAGGGGTACAAGGCAGACGTGGGGCTCACAGTCTGGTGGTCAAGACAGATCCTGAGTCAGTCACTCTAGGAAGACTGAATTTTGCAAGGGCCCAAGAGGCTATGATACCTGCGATTGGGTGGATTAGGCTGATGGAGTAAAGAAAAGTTAAGTTTTGAACTGATGTTTAGGCAAAGATTTAAACAATGGAAAAAAAGAAAATTAAGTAGATAAGTGACTAGGAGGGTAGAAGGATATGGTAAAAGAACATTCTAGGAGCAGAGAAAAATCATGAACAGACCCAGCTGGCCCCTTTGTGGAACACAGACACATTACTGTGGCCAGAGAGTAGGGGAGGAAGGGGCGAGGGCAGGGTGGGGCCTGAGCTTTGTGATTCTTTCCGAGGAGATTGAACTTGATGCTGAGGGCAAGGGGAAGTGACTGAAGAATTTTAAGTAGACAAGTGATATGAATATATTTACACTTTAAAAGAAATCCATCTGGAGTCAGAGTGGGGAATAAATTGGTAGAGGGAAGGGAAGGGAAGGGGCATAGAGCACCATGGTGGGTAATGGCTGCAAAGAGAGGAGGTATTTAGATCTATCAGTGATGCATCAGAGACCTAGAGGGACAAAGGGAGGTCTCACCTCAAGAATCTGTTTAGGGGGAGATGACAAGTCCTAGTTCTTATTGTTCTGTTCAATAAGAAGTCCTCTTGTGACAACCTTGCTCCAGATTGAGCCTGTGGCTGGAAGGTGTTAAGTAGCCCAATGTCAGATAATTGGAAGCTAACTGGACTCAAACAACCTACACCATTCTCTTTAAAGCAGTGTCAGTCACAAGCCATGTGCTGTCTCTGTACTGGTATGACCACCTTGCACTGTAAGGATTGACTCTTGTGTTATGCGTTATGGTCAGAGTGTCCAGGGTTCTTTTCCTTTTGGTTATAAACTCTATCCCTCTCTTATAGTGTTAGTGCCTGGAAACAGTTGAAGAAAAGCTCTAAGAAGCTCAGCCTATCTAATTTGAAACTATAGCCATTTGGAGTTTGGAGAGGGTACAGGGCAGGTGAAGAAAATTAGGAGTTGTAGGGATGTAATTGGAGGGGTAGGAGGAGAGAACAAAAGAAGGAGGAGGAGGAGAAGGAGAAGGTGAAAGAGGAGTAGAGAAGGAAAAGAGAAGAAGAAGAAGAAGAAAGAAGAAGAAGAGGAAGAGGAAGAGGAGGAGGAGAAGGAGGAGGAAGAGGAGGAGGAGGAGGAGGAGTTCGCTATGTTAAAAGTAGTTTAAGATGATGGATTCTGGTTGGGAGGTTGGAGAAGACTTCTTCTGGAAGGTAGCGTTTAAGCCGAGAGCATGCCAAAAAGAATCAAGCTGTGCTATGTACGTGGATCAGTTGCCACAAGGAGTGTTAGCATTATGTAATGCAAACATGTGCTAATCAAAAATACAAAAAATTGAAAAAAATATAAGCCTTCACCATTTATTTGAATCATGTTCTACATTTTGGTTTTCCTTTTATAAGTTCCCCAGTGAGCAATGCTACTATAGATGGAATATTTGTGTTCTTTCCTCCCCCAAACTCATATGTCGAAGCCTAAATTTCTATTGTGATGGCATTTGGAAAGCATTTTGAAAGATCTGAGACAAAAGACATAGGAAAAGAGAGCAAGACCAGGCTATGAAATATTTGATATGATTAAAAAGTTTTTTTCCTATTGATTTAAACAGATCTATTTAAATATCTTTCTGTTTATTCATTATATAAGCATACAAAGATTTTAGACCAGACTGAAGTTTTCTGTGGTGTTCTTCAGTTAACACCATATAGTAAGAAGACCTCATATTTATCACTTACCAGAACTCCTCAATTGTTGGCCAGTGGATGATTCTACTAACTTTGCTCCACTGTAGGCCACCAAGTGCACTGAAAATTGCCAGACTATAATGACCACTCCAAAGTGTAATTGAGCTTATTGATTTCATCTTCTTCTGAGTCTCTTGAACAGTCTAACTGCTCTGAGGTTAGGAATCTCACACTTGTTCTCCACATCTGTAGGTTCTGCATTTCAACCAGCCAGTGATTGAAAATATCAAGAAAAATCGCATCTGTGCTGAGCATGTGCAGACTTTCTCCTTGCTTTTATGGGTTAAACAACACAGAACATTTGCCTAGTATCTACATTGCACTAGGTATAAGTAATAATCCTGGAAGCACTTACTGTTTAAAGAAGGATGTGTGTCGGTACGTGAGAGCACTGAGCCGTTTTGTACCATGGACTTCGCTTCCTTGGATTTGGGGGTCTGCAGGCCATCCTGGACCAATTTCCTACAGGTCAAAGGATGAGTGTATTTATTTTTTCTTTTTCTCTGTCATTAGGAGTCATTTCTCAAGCTCAGATTGCAGCTTAACATTTTATAATGTCAGCAAAATGATTATAATCCTTAGTGAAAACAAAAGCCAGACTTAGAAGCAAAAGATAACAGGTTTAGATTGAAATTAAGTTCAGAGAAGATGAAGATAAGACATAAATATAAAATCGAAATGAAGGATATGTTGTATGTCATGCATATTGAGCACAAAAAATTAAAGGTGCGATACCTGGGGAGCACTTACCACTTCATGGTATTTTTGTTCAATGAAAATCATCTTGGTATTGACACAGTTCTGTTCAGGTGCATGCAGAGCCCTAAAACAGTGCCTGGCCTGCTCTCAAATGTCTGAAAGGTGTAGATATTCACGAGATGAGGGGAGCTCCATCCAAGACACTAAAATAGCCCTGTAATCATTGTTTCACTTTTAGTCAAAATCTTCAATCATATATTGCTAGTAATCGCCTATATTTGTCTTCCAGTTCTTTCCCTGCACAATTAATCACATCTGCTTGATCCACGCTATGTTTATTAAACACTGAATTGAAATGAAGCTTTATTGCTTATTTCTGGCTAAGCGGATGCACCTCGAGACCATATTCTTAAGTGTAATAAATCAGACACACATGTAACTGCTGCATTGTTTTTCTGGTGTGAGAAACTGAAAGTGTCAGTAAGGACCAAAATATGTAAAACATATTGTGAAGTGAGAAGGAAATGTCCAAATTGGAAGGGGAACAAAGGGAAGAGGGGAAGGGAAAGAAGGAAGGGAAAAGAAAAACAAAGAACTAAAGGGAAAAAATGAAAGCAAAGCTTTTGTAAATAAGGAGGGGAGTAGGGGCTAAAGGGAGGGACTGGGGAAAAACAATCAGGATATATACCATGTATAGGTACAAACTCTATATGATGAATTAAAAACAAGGGAAATGTAGTGAAACAGTGGATTTTGAAAAAGAAATTGAAAGCAAGACTCTCCTTGAATATTATCTTCTAGGAAACTAGTCTACAAAAACATTAACTCTGATTAAAATGAAGAGAGAGACCAGGATCTCCAAAATATTGCTATGCCTCTCTGAATCCCATTTAAAGACCTGGCAGCATTGTATGTGTATTTATGCACACAGCACTTCTTTGCAGTCCAAGGTGGTGACATTATCAGACAAGAACATGGGGGCTGGGAATGTAGCTAGTTGGTACAGCACCTACCTAATGTGCGGAAGACCCTAGATTCAATCCCCAGTACAAAATTTAAAGGCAAAAAATGTTGATGATATATAATTAGTTTGAACTGTTTATTTGTTGGGAGAGTCTCTCTTGGGGAGATACTAATCCCTGCACAGTACCTATGTGGTGCATGAAAATGCAACAAATTTGGAAGTGGATGACTATCTGCATTTCACTGGCATCAATCAAGTCAAACTCAGAAACTGTAAAAGTAAAAAGGATTTTGTTTGAGTCTTAGAAATTTCAATTTGGCTGACACAGGTTCAGGTGGTAGTGAGATGGCAAAGAAACCTGGAGATTGGATGAAAAAGTAGTAGTGATTTATTACAAAGTGATCTAGAAATTCCTTTGTGAGAAAGAATAGAAGAATGGAAGATAAAGAAAACGGTATACATACCTTTAGTCAAAATGTTTATAACCAGAAGTCCATAAACTTCTTGATATGAATCTCTAGGCCCACCATAGTCATCTCATTCTTCTTAGTTGTTCGGGGTGCCCATGGTTTTGAGTGAAGCTAATCAAATTGTCCATCCAAAGCATTAACTTGAGATGTGCATAAGTCTTGTGCTATGATTACTTTTCTCATTGCTGAGACAAAATACTCAACATCCAAAGTTGAAGGAGGAAACATTTAATTCGCTGATAGTTTATAGAGGTTTAAGTTTTTAATTGTCTGGCTGCAAGGCACGGTGGCACAGTAGAGGGGCATTAAGAGGAGAAACAGTTCATGGTAGGGAGCAGGTAGAAGGCCACAGGCAGCAAGCTACAAGTGACAAGAAATGATCCTCTCTATCCGTTCTATCTTATCCAGGGTACTCACCCTTAGAGTGGGTAACTCTCACAACCAGGAAAGAGCAGCCTTAATCCTAGCATCACACCATGAATCAATCCCAGCATCACGGTTTTGATCTCAGCAGCACACACCCTAGATCCAGCCACCTTGGAAAAGCTCCTCCTGTGACCACATGGGCTTTGGAGAGACATCTACATACAAGCTATGACATCTAGCTTTCCCCATGGCTTCCTGACGCCACTACTCAATATTAGTTGAGAGAATTTCCTTTTAGTTTAAGTAGTATATCTATCTTTTGAATAGGATAAAAGGAATGACAGTGAGTTGGAAAAGCATAGGCTAGACAGACAATCAGGTAGTCACTACTCTTTCCATTGGCATGCCCAAAATTGTGATTTTCCTGAAAGTTAAGAGGATGTCACAGGGCACTCATAGTGCTTTCTAAATGGAGATGCTACCACATCAGGGAGAGTGGGGTAGGAGATGAGGGGTCCTCTGAGGCTTTCCAGGGCAGGTATCTATGCTTAGATAGATACAGCACCCTGGTAGATGCCACTAAGGGGAGTTCACATGTGATACTCATGTAAGTATCACACCCACATGATAAAGGAAGGAGAAGGTAGCTCAAACCAGCAAATGTAAGGCGAGTATTAAACAACAGCCATTTGAGTAAGGATATGTTAGCTCACTCCCTGCTCTCCTCACTTCCTTTGGATTCGCAATTGTTTTGGAGCTTAAGAACCTCTCTTGAAGAAGGAGGAAATGAAAAACTAGACCAAATTGATTCCCATCCGGATTTTCTCATGAGACAGAGAAGGTCACCTTCATATTGCATATGAAGTGCAAGTTTTCAAATAAGAAGGACTTTTAATATCTGACAGTAACCCATGAAGCTATGTGTTATGTACAAGTGTTAGTAATGGATGGAAGAGAGGAGTTCAGCAGGGCATTGTTGAAAGTAAGACTGGGAAAGAGAATGACTGTTTTGTGTCAACAACTCCTAGGAGTTAAGTTTCTCAATACTTTCAAATGCTGACTGCAATAAATTCACAGGTGAGCAGGGAAAATATAATAAGGTCAGAGACAAAACATGTTAGAAGAGTGTGGATACATGTATGATGCAAAATGCTTTGAGGATTCAGAGTAGAGATAGATATGTTTGAAATTGAGGGACAGTGGAAGGCTTCACATGTTGACTATAAATTTCCTGAAACATCACCTCAACAATTATGATTTGTATTTGAAAGAAAAAAGTTCTACATGGCTACCATCCCAGAATCATGAAAGATGCTGGGCTATCTTTCTTTCATTTATTTTATATATTGATGGATTTTTATGAGATTGGACTCTGTACAATTGGCTGAGTATCAAGTTAAAAGCTCTGAGTTATGCATCAGCTTTCTTCCACTGTTAAGAAATGGCCATTTAAAGTAAAAGCTTAAACTGCCTTTTCCCCCTCCCTTTCCTCTCAAGGGTAACCTTACTGAGGAAAGAAAAAGCAGAAATGTTCTTGATGGGATGGTAATGCAAAATAATGACGAACCTGACCCTCTTCTGATAGCTGTGCTTTAATGCAAGGTTCTGGAAAAGAAGGAACTATGAGCCAAACTTCACAGAAAATTGTAGTTAGAAAGATTAGTATTATGTAACTTATCTGAAATGGTAACAGTGGAAATTGAGAGAGGGGGATAGACCTTTAAGATCTTCAGGACTTGACTGAAATATCGAGGAGAATCAAGGAGAAGACAATGAGAAGATACTGTAAATTCCATCATGGGGAAGAGTTTTGTCTGGCCAAGAAATACTATCATCATGGAATCAGAAAGCACTCAAGAAGAAGAAACTTTTAGGAGAAATGTGTTGTACTCTGTTTTGAGTCCGCAGGTTTACTGAAATCATGAGATGTATTCATAAGCTCAGCTCTGTAGTGATGGTTTAGCCCTGGAAGATTTTCTTGCTTGTCAGGTGCAACATCAGGTTGTCACAAAGGGTATGATTTCAAGATGGGCACTAAAGTGAACACAATCTTGCGTGGATTTAGTCAAAAATATTCACTGTGTGCTCATCATGAGCCAGGCAATATTCTCGAAATGCCCTGGTAAAGTGATGAGCAAGATCGTCACCATCACAGAGATCATGTTTGCTTGGCAACACCAGAAAATGAGCAAATGAATGAACAAGAGGATAGGAGGTTACACTCAGTGCTGTGCAGAGATCAAATTGTTCATGTGGTGGAGAGTGCCTGGGCAATTTAGGCTTGGTTGTTGTGGTTGCTGTTTGTATTTGTCTTTTAAAAGCTGTTTGATATTCAGAAAGAGTGAGGTTAAGCTCAAATGCCTATGTTACAAGGAATAATATCATTAAGCTTCACATCTGGGGGGCTAACAGCTTAAGCTGGCAGACCAAATAGTTCAGGGATACAAGTACAGCCAATATTTTGGCTCTACCTCTTCAAGGTCAGTGAGGACACAGGACATAAAAGAACCTGCATGGTAACAGTCTATAACTCAGTGGAGTCCCAAATTTCCAGTTCAAGGACATTATAGGGCCACAGAGGAAAGTGATCTCTAGTGTACACTGTATCTAAGGAGAGTCATCTAGAGAGAAGACATTCTCTCAGGCATTCACAGACAGCAAATTGGTCAAACAATGGCCGTGATTCATCCAGATGACTGACACTGACAAAAGTTCTGCAAACTGATGCACATGGCTTCAGGGTAAATCTTGAGGGGACCTGACTGAACTTGTCAGATACAAAAGTTACATTATTTTTGTAATATAGGTTTTGCTTTATCTTGGTCTTAACCATCCAGCAGCAAAGTCTAACCATGAGGTATGAAAAGGAAAGCCAAATTAATATGCTGAGTTGTAAAAGGCTCAAATCAACAGCTTCTGATAATGCCAGATGAGCTGATAATCCACTACTGCTATGGACTATTGGACTAAATATACAGCTATTTTCTCTTTGTGCAGTGAAGAGAAAGATCTGTACTAATGATGTTTATATAAGAAATCATGTCTGCATCTTTTACTCTGAACAACTACGATGAAGACAACAATATGCAATGTAGTAATTATTGTAAAAAAACACAGATCAAAAACAATATAAAATAAATAAAAGCTGTTCTTTACTCAGGGTGGCTTCCCTTCTTGTATTCACAGGCAGAGCTTGGATTCTTTTGCGGGGCTTACCCTCTAGGGATTTTACGAAATGCGACTTTTTGCTAGCTTCTCACCTGCCTCAGTCATGCTGGTGTCTTCTTTGTCTACTGGTATGGTTTAGGTACACCATAGTACAACTATGAGGTCAGAGGACTGCCATTGGGTGACTTGTGAGTTTTTTGTTCTTGCTAGTAGAAAGAACTCTATGAAGAAAATGACTCTCTTCTGTACTGATCACTGTGGTGTCCTTAGGTGAAATCTGGAGCGGTTGCAGTCATCCTGTGGTCATGAAGGGAAAGGTTTTGACTTGCTAAGGATGATAGAGCAGAAAGTTGGATAAACTTGAATCTTTCATAAAGTCCTAAAGCTATGGAATTATCCAACCTCACAACAGTCTTGTCTCTGTGTTCTCTGTTGGATGAGTTACTGAAATTTTGTTTTACTGTTATTCTAGCTGGATCATGTCTTCTTGTCACTTGTTCCTGGAAGCACCTTTCCTGACTTATGTGGACTAGGGAAGGGCCTATTGAGAAGGTGACTTTGGGGCTGACACACGAAATTCGAGGAGCCCAGGTGTGTAGAGAGCTGAGAATGGGTGTGGAGAGCACTTGTACTCCAAGTAACACTATGGAGTGAAGCAAGCATAATGTGTTTGAGGACTAGAGAGGCATCACCATGTTGGGGGAGTGGGAACATCACAGGACGTGAGGCCTGGGAGTGAAACCCAGGTAAGCAGTTAGAGTTCCTTCATAATGGAAGCCATTGGAGTGAATGCATTTCATTCATTTCCCAATCCTCTATATCCAGCGCATAATTGCCCATTTTAGCTCGGTAAAGTTTTTAGTGTGATCAAAATAGTAGCAATATTAGAAAGATCACTTGCAAGTGAATATTTTTCTCCAACGACTCAGTGTAAAGAGATAAGACCTTCTCCTTGGCAACAAGCAAACGGGGCTTTGCACAATGCTTCTTATCAGACACAATCTCAGAAATTAAGTTTACAGGTAAAGAAGTCAAGAATGTGTACGATGCTGCAAAGATGACGGACTCTTAATTAGCTGCATCAAATGACTCTTGGCATTCCTAATTTTCACCTTTTTTGTAACAATTCAATTCATTCCAAGGTTTTACCAGAGTAGACAGGCATGAAATGAATTCTCTATGGTAGGTTACCAACGGCAGAGGAATTGCAAACTTCGAAATGGCTGGGAGAAATCACGTGCACTCTGGTTCTTGCTTTTCCCTAAACTCCGTGAATTCTGTCAACATTAATTCTGTGAAATATGTAGGCTGAATTATTTGGGAGAAATAAGCAGTTTTATTTTCTCAAAGCCTTGTCTGAATTCTGCCTCTTCTTTAAGCCCCTCTCTCCCCAGGAGGATATTCTCTGATGGATATGGAGTGTTGTGAGCTGGAATTAGGACTCAAGATACCTACATGCTCATATGGCCTGGGTGTATGAAAAAGGTAGTGGTGAGGTCTCCTTAGTCACACCATCAGATGCCCCCAGACCATCCCTATGTTGTTGTTTGCATTCTGCTGAAAAAGCTACATGCTTTCCTCCCAGTGAGTTTTTCTTGGTAAAAGCTTTATTGAAGCATTATTGACATACAAATAATTTCATATATGCAATGTTTATTTTGATGAGTTTGGACTTATGTGTACACCTATGCTACAACCAATACAATCAACATGACACATATGCCTATAACCTCCCACAGCTGTCTTGTGTACTTCTGTGAGTTTGCTATTTGTTTGTGATAAGAGTACTTGCTACTATGAATTCTATATTTTTACATATTTTAAGGACCAAAACATTTTCCTATACACGATAGACACTGATGTAGATGTGGTTTGTTCCCTTATATGTTGAAATTTAATCCACACTATGAGATATTGAGGCATAGGAGCTTAACCCAAATGGGGCATTTGGGAAGTGATTAGGATTAGGTCAGGTAATCAGGGTGGGGCTCCTAGAAGTGAATGCTTGTGGCTTTATGAGAAGAGATAAAGACCTTGGCACTTCTATGTATCCTTAATCTGGTCATGTGACTCTCTGTGCTGTATCTGTGTTCTTCTGTGTGCAAGAAGGGCATTATTAGATGCAGCTTCTCAATGCTAGACCAGAGAAATAAGCCAAAACAAAGTTTCTTATAACTTACCCAGTCTGCAGTATGTGGTTAGTAGGAACAGCAAATACATTAATATGGGTACTCCCCTGTACAGTAGACACCTAAAACTTACTCATCTTGCATAACTGAAACCTTACCCTCACTCAGGAGCAACTCTTTATTTCCTCTTCCCCATAATGCCTGAAACTACCATTCTATTACCTCCTTCTCTGAATTTGACTGTTTTCTATATCCCATGTAAGTGGAATTCTGTAGTATTTGTCTTTTGTTTTTGGAATAGTTCACATAACAAAATGACCACTAGGTTCATTTGTACAATAGAATTAATTTCTTTCTGAAAGATAGAAAATATTCCATTTATGCATGGATCACATTTCCTTCATCCACCCTTCAGTCAGCAGGAATTCAGGTTGTTTCCATACCTTGGGAACAATGTGCTACTGAACAAGGTAGTAGTGATGTCTTCTGCTGAGTCTTTTGGAAGTTACCATTCCTTCTTTATTCCCATATCTGGCCTTAGAGCCCAAAGTTTTCTCTAGTAGTCAGAGTCCCCCTGCTGTAAAGAAACACCCCAAATAATCAAGTTATAAAGTAAAAATGTTTATTTTGATCCACAATTTTGGAGGATCCAGTCCACAATTAGGTGAACCCATTGCTCTGGTGCACCATGTGGAGGAGCATGGGGTGGTGTAGATTGCTCCCCTTATTGCCAGGATGCTCAAAGGAAAGGTCACATCTCTTAAAAATTCAACTATTTGTCATCATGGAGACAAGGGCTTTGACACTTGAATGGACAATTACATCAGAATTGTATCACACTCTCTGTTAGGCATTCTGTCCTGGGCGTAAACTTTCCATGTGTTCTTGGATTTCTTCAGCATCATTCTTTTGAATGCTGAAAGGCCAACTTTTTTCCTGGCATTCTTGCGAACTCTGTGACCTGGTTGTTATCCATAGTAAAGCTCTGAATTTGTGCTTCCCAAATGCCTCATCAACCAAGCCCTTCCACTTTCAAGCTTTTAAGACTTGGTCTCCAAAGTACCCTGCGGGACATAGGATATAGATCCTTGATCGGACAGGGAAAGGCAGAAAGATAGAACAGACAGAAACTCGCCAGGCAATGCCAGACCCGCCAGGTAGTGTCAGGCCCGCCAGGCAGCATCAGGCCCACCAGCACAAGACTCACCAGGTGAGGGTCCTCAGGCCCACTGCCAGCACAGCCTAACGTCATCAGGCAGCACCAGGACCGCCAGCGCCAGACTCGCCAGACAGTGCCAGACCTGCCAGGCAGTGTTAGGCCCGACAGGCAGTGCCAGGCCTGACAGGCAGTTCCAGACCCGCCAGGCAGTGTCAGGCCCACCAGCACAAGACTCGCCAGGTGAGGGTCCAGGCATACTGTCAATACAGCCTATTGTCAACAGGCAGCACCAGGCTCGCCAGGGCCAGACCCACCAGGTAAGACTTCCAGCCCGCTGCCAGCACAGCCTACAAGCATCAGGCAGCATCATGCCTGCCAGCGCCAGGCCCGTCACGTGAGACATCCTCTGGCCCACCTCCAATGCAGCCTATCACCCAGTGCCAGACCTGTCAGGTGAGTGAGACTCCCCTCCCCTGGCCTACAAGCAGCTCAGCAGTTCCACAAGCCCGGTCTGAAGGAACAACCTGCAGGCACACAGTCCTGCACCAAAGATCACAGCTACTCAGAATGATACAGACAAGGAGCAAAATGCAATCTCAGGTCCCGAGTCCACCTGAAACAAATACAGGAGTCACTACCATACAAGAAATTAGGAATCATATAGCCGAAATCTCTGAATTCATAGCATCTGAAGTAAACAAACAAATGCAGAAACGTATAGAGGAATTCATATTGGAGGTAAGCTCTGAAGTTAAAAAAGAAATCTTTGAAGTACTAGAGACTGAAGTTAAAAAACAGCTGCAGAAAAGCATAGAGGGAATGAGATGAGAAATAATTTCTGAACTTGAAGAAGTCATTTCTAAATTAATAGCGACTAATACAGAACAACTGCAAAAAGGTAGAGAGGAAATGAGAACAGAAATAACCTCTGAAATAGAAAAAGAAAGGATACCCATAATAAAAGACTTGAGTAATATTAAAGAAGACATTGATAAAAAATTAGAGGAGAATAGAAAAATGATGGATTCCATGATTGAGCAATATAAGAAAGAAATAGATTGCCTGAAACAGTATCAAAGAGATATACAAGAAAATAAAGTCTCAATCACAAGCTGGCAAAACTGTATGAACGAAAGTGAAGATAGACTCTCAGATCTTGAAGACACACTCGCAGCTAGTGAAAAGGCAAGAAAGGATCTCTTAAAAACAACCAGGATGCAGGAAAAAATAATTCAACACCTGCAAAATGATGCGAGAATGAACAACATGAGATTAATAGGAGTCAATGAGAAAGAAGGAGTCAATACCAATGATATAAAAAGAATATGGGCAGAAGTAATAGCAGAAAACTTCCCAAATATGAGGAAACAATCGGATATTCATGTAACTGAAGCATACAGAACACCAAATAACATCAACCCGACTAAAAACACATCAAGACATATAATAATCAAGATCCTAGAAATCCAGTAGAAGAATAACATACTAAAAGTTGCTAGAGAAAAGAAACAGATCACATTTAAAGGAAAACCCATCAGAATAACGGCAGACTTCTCTTCACAAACCATGAAATCAAGAAGAACATGGAGCAGAGTCCTTCAAGTCCTCCATGAAAACAAATTTCAGTCCAGACTGCTATACCTGCAAAAACTTTCTTTCAAGTATGAGGGAGAAGTGAAATAGTTCCATGACAAGGAAAAACTAAAGAATTTCATGACGTCAAAGCCAACACTACACAATATACTAACAAATATCTTAGAGAGAGACCAAAACAATCTGAACTCAACAAATGAGAACAGAAAGATCCCACCAAACAGGACAACCAATTAAACATAGGAGAAAAAATTGTAAACAGTAGTAAATGAAAGTCATGTCAACAATAAGACAATACATTTCAATTATAAGCATCAATGTCAATGGACTCAATTCTCCAATTAAAAGAAGTAGACCAGCAGAATGGATAAGGAAACAAAACCCAACAATATGCTGTATACAAGAAACACATATAAGTCATAAAGAAACTCATAGGCTAAAAGTGAAAGGATGGAAAACAATACTACATGCCCCAGCACCTCAAAAAAAAGGAGAGGTAGCAATCCTGTTTGCAGACAGTCTAAACTTCAAACCAAGATTGATCAAACATAACAAAGAAGGCCACTACATACTGGTCAAGGGAAAAATTCAGGATGAAGAGGTAACACTCATAACTATGTATGCACCCAACACGGGAGCAGCAAATTATATAAGACAAACCTTAATGGACACGAAAAATCTAATATCCAATACTACAATCTTAACAGGAGACCTTAACACCCCCCTATCTGAAAAGGATAGGTCAAGCAGACAAAAAATTAGCAAAGAAGTAGCAGACTGAAACAGAATTTGGAACAACTGGACTTAGTGGACATACAAAGAGTGTTCCACCCAGCCACTTCAGAGTACACATTCTTTTCAGCTGCACATGGGACATTTTCTAAAATAGACCACATATTAGTCCACAGGTCATGCTTAAGTATATGCAAGAAAGCAGAAATAATCCCATGTATATTATCTGACCACAGTGCAATGAAATTGGAAACAAGTGGCCAAAGAAACCATAAGAACTCCAGAAATACATGGAAATTAAACAACACCCTTCTCAGCAACCAGTGGATTACAGATGAAATTAAA
>PVKN010003514.1:0-36894 GCA_004027915.1 Capromys pilorides
ACAAGCCAGGGACTCAGGAGTAATGCCATATCTCAAGTGGTAAAATGGTGAAACCAAGGAGAGACGTGTCCATGTAGGAATGTAAGAACATTGCTGAACTGAAAAGTGGTTACATGGATGTTTGACACTGTCTTAGTTACTCTTCTCTCATTGCTGGGACCAATACCCAACACTCAAAATTAGAGAAGGAAAGGTTTATTTAGCCTACAGTTACTGGAGGTTTCAATCTATATTCAGCTGGCTCCAAGGCAGAGAGGTACATGGCAGAAAACAACATTTTATGGTGTCTGGCAAGAGCAAGAATGAAGGGAGAGAGTAGCAGCAGCTCCAGCAGCTAACTTCTCCTCCTTCCCTACACTGAAATGCAAATCACCTGCCCTGGGGGAGGTGCAACACCCACATCCACAATAATCAATTCAAAATCCAGAAGCTGCCCCATGACTGCATGAGGCTTTGTGGGAACACCTATACACAAACCATAACAGACACTATGGGCAACAAAATCCAGTAACTGAAAGGGATTCTTACAAATCTGGACAATATCATCAGGAGTCAAAATCATTCTGCCAGGTAGAATAATATAAATTGACACCATCAAGATAGCAGTCAATCAAAGCAACAGTTCCCAACCCTTAGTGACTTGATGAGTATAGTGCCTCAGTTTACAACTTAATTCTTATTTTCCATGATCCTGGTCATAAACAATTGGAAGAGAAATGAATCAAATTCGATGGTGAGGATCAATGTTGTCTATGGGGAAACATAATTTGGTTCTCATCCATCCAATTTTATTTGTGCCCTGATTTGGGGAAACAATTAAGTTCATGAACTGAAATACCACTGTACTTTTTTTCTTGCATCCCTCTCTCATATAACTTGTTGGAGGGCTTGGAGGACATTGCTTCATGAACGTGTTCAATACTAAGACTCCTCTGACCTCTGCTATCTCACAGGCCTCAAATTCCTCTTGAGGACCCTGGGAGACTAGGAAAGAGAGAATGAAAGATTTCATGAGAGCTTCTTATGGCTGGGCCTGAACTCATATTCCATTGGCCAGAACTCAACTACATGGTTATACACAAATGCAGAGAGTACTAGAGAAGAGACTGCTCATCCAAGTACCAAGGAGGAAAATGCAAACACTTACAGAACAACTTCCAAGTCATTGTCATAGGGAATGAAGTGAGTGAACTGCAAAAGCCTAAATTCAAATAAAAAACAGCAACTTCACAAATGAAGGCTGTACGGAGGGGGTCTAGCTTGATAATTTTTTATCATTTTTGTAAATATTTGGGACTGGGAAGAAATAGGCAATACTGGTTGACCATTAAATTCCTATTGGCCAGAAATACTTTTATCTTTAAAATGAAAGTAACCAATGTATTAATGAAGGAAGTATAGCTAGGAAAAAGAGCATAGATCATCTTCACCCTTTACTTAGCTATGTATTCTCGACTAAGATGCTTACATTATCTGAGCCTCAGTTCTCCTAACCATAACATAGGGCAAAAGCTCTGTGTGCATCATTTAGCTACTGCTATAATTACCCACAAAATTCAGTACTTAAAAAATTTGTTTCTACCATGCATATATAGATTGTCTATATTAGTTTTGCTTCAGGGTGTGGGTCCACAGGAAACTGTCATTTCAATGCTATTTATTCTGCAGTCCAGACTGAAACAAAAGCTGGGAAACAATTCTCACAATAAGCACAGTGGTGCAGACGAGAAAGTGGAAACATCCAATGCCTCTTGAGGTCTTTACACTATCACACTGCCCTCATTCCTTTGTCCAGAGCAAAGTTCCAGAACCATTCTCCTTGTGCGCATGGGGTTGGGAAATCGATCTTGTCCATGTAAGTGGTGGATGGAAAAGTCACATGTCACATGCCTCCTAATATAAGCAAGAACAATGAGTCAATGGCATATGTAAGATTGGGTTATTGGTTTGAAAAGTAGAAAACATCCAGTGCCATTCCTGAAAACAAAGTGGCTCATGATAATGGCGATAATGATGATAATGGTGATGTGTGTTCAAATCTTGTATTCAAATGTGTTCTCAGTGAGTTGGAACACATTGGATGGTGTTCAATTTGGGTGATGTCTTTAAAAAGAAATGCACTGAAAAGCTGGATTGCAAGTAGAGTAGATTTAACATGGGGGCCTAGAGTTCTGGAAGCTCTGGAAGGAATAAAAAATAGTGCAAAGAAAAGTAGCCTGTATATAAATGCATGCAAATGCAGTACCAGAAGGCCTAGCAAGTTACAAAAAAAGAGTAAAATTTTAGAATAATGGAAGCAGTTGACAACCTACGGGGATTTCTTTTGGTGTGAAGTAGATCATGGGAAGCCTATGAAGAAATCTGATGCTGCCAAGGATGGAATGCACTATCAGCCTGCTGGGGAGAAGAGTCATTTTCTGTAGTGGTGAACAGATGCACTCTGGGGCAGCAGGTTGAGTGATCACTGTAGAGCTATGGTTTCTGTGCTGGAGAAACATACCTTCTCTTCCCTTTCACTTGCTTCTGATCTTACAGATTCACTGGTCTTACATACCAATGTGTACATCTATTTTATATCAATTCTATAAATACCACTCTCCAAGTGTCCAAATCCCACTAGGGCAGTATGAAACTCACTAAGCCCTGATCTCCTTCTCCTCCTCCTTTAAACTTGACTACCCCCTCCCCAGTTCTCCCAATCAGCCTTAATTAAACTGTTTGAAAGCTGCAGCTTGATTTTAATTAGAGCAAAATTGAAAAGATTAGAATGAAATTGGCCAATCATTGTTTACGGGCTGTTGTTTGAGAACACAGCAGGCTGCTAAATTACCTCCATGCCAGGCTTCCTGAGCTCTTCCACACAGTAGGAAGGACAGGGCACCAGGACATCAGGGAAGGGTTGGCCTCATTTCTTCTCCCTTGTCTTCAAAAGTAGCAAGAGCCAAGAAACTATTTACCCAAATGACTCCTGGGTTACAATCTTCCTAACAAGAGGCTTCTCCTATCTACACTAGCCAATAAGGCCAACAAATTCCCTAAGAAACAGAACGATGTTATGAGCAAAGGTCAAAGATTAGTGAAGAAACCATTGGCAGCAGGACCAGATTCCATTTTAACTCGACCACCAATCAACTGAGACTTGAGACAAATCTCTTATTTGTTAACCAAAAAAAGGTTAATAGTTCACTAACGATACTACCTGTTTTTCTTCCGAGGTCCTTGTATAGATAAAATAGCTGGGCATGTGTGAAAATTGTTTTCAATTTAAAAAATGAAACCTAAAAGAATGCTTTATACCAATATGAGATTGTGATTTTTATTATTTCTTTTTATAGCTCAGATTAATCATGTCTTATTCATTATAGCAGTAGAGGCTCTAATGGCCAAGTATATTACAGTAATCTGTTGTTGAGATAGAAATCTCCTGATGATGTGAGTTGTCTAGAAATACCGCCTTCTGTTCAGGACCCAAAGCATGAGAGATCCCTGATGCCCTGGTGTCCAGCTAGTGAATGTGAAACCCACTCGTCCAAGTCCCTGAGGTAAATAACTGACATTTGCCAACCTGTGGGTTGACTTTGACTATTCCCTTTGGTGTGAGTTTTTCAAGATGATCAATGTGAGCACCATGAAATCAAAAATAAACAAGATCCTGTCTTCACTCGGTGGATTGAGTGCTGGATATGAGCTATATTGCCAGAGATGAAACAAGTGATGGCCTCTCAGATTCTGGAACACTTCAGGAATAGCACGGTCCTCATGAAGCCTCCCATGTCAAACTGACAAGGCTTAAGCTGGTTGGGGAAGATGATTTTCCTCAAGAACAGTGGGCTCAAAGAACAGAAACATTTGCATTTTCCAGAACTGATTGATAGGTGAGGAATTTTCTTATGGGTCTTTTTCACAGTTTAAATGAACAAAGGTAAGTCATGAGAAAAAAAATGATAAGAGAGCTAGCTGTATCCTTAACTCAAAGCCAATTCATCATGTTGCTCCAAAGTTCTTAAATATTTTATTTGATAACTTACCTTGTGCCTCCCTTCATTTTTCAAGGAAAATTGGCCAGATTCTTTCTTTAAACATAGTCCACACAAGAACAATGATAAGGTAATGGTGACAATGATAGCTCAGTACTAGTTACATTGAGGGCCAAATGAAGAGAGGGTGCCCTCAAAAAGAAATGAAGAGAGGTAATCAGCATGATTAAAGAAAAGAGGGGGGATATTCTTTATCTTGGCAGCCACCCGTTTTGTCATTGTTGCTGGGCATCCTGGGCTCCACAGCTGCTTTCCGATTTCCCCCAACCTCCAGGGAATCTCAGGTCCTATTCTGAGAAATGCTGTCTGAGTGAACAGGAGATTGGTCAGTTCTCCCGAAATGACACTGGTTCCTTTCCCTAAAAAACGGCTTGGAGTCTAGCTCAAGTGGAACAAATGGCTCCAAACACACAGGCACACGGACACTGGGACAGAAGGATTCCAGGCCCTCAAGGGTGCCACAGGTGGCAGGGGAGGAGCTACATGCTCAGGATATGGGGAATATGACTCGCCACAGAATATCATTTTGGTGACCCTGAAAATGGGTTTGAACATGTTTCCCCAGAGATGTGGAAGGGTAAAAGATTAGAACACTGTTAATAGAATAATCCAGCTGTTGAGAATGAAGTCGCAGCACAAACACCAACATTGTAAGCTGCAATAGTCATTACTACTAGATTTCAGCCTCATTGAAGTATAGTTTTAAAACACAACTCTCTTTCCTCTTTTCTCTCTTCTCTCCTCTCTCTCTCTCTCTCTCCACCCCCTCTCTTTCCCTCCTCCCCTCTCTCTATCTGCATAGTTATCTACCTATTTATATTCAAATATCCTCCACCTAAGGCTTCACAAAGAAAGGAACCTCACAGGTAATGGTTCTTCATAGGGGCTGGATCAATGTTCTCAGTTTACAGCCCAAAAAGTGACTTGTTCAGCTGCTGGAGACTACACCTGGGATGGAGCCCCCAGCTGTGCTCTTTCTAGGTCTTTTGTCTTCCAAAGGCGAGTCCCTGCAGGGGGTTCCTGCTGACAGATTTCCTGTTGACCTGGTGTAGCATAGAGGAGCATAGAGCTGTAGGGTACCTGGCCACTTGGAGACATTACCCCTCTCTCATGGGAGATCCTTTTGTGCTTCAAATCCAGAGCTGGCTCATAGTTGATAGAGTCCCAAAGTCCTGCTGCAGATCCTGTTGCCTGAGGACTCACATGGCTGTGTGTTAGCTCTCCTATGGCAGACTTCCCTTCAGATTTTGGAAAAACCCTTAAATTCCTGCACAATCCGAAGCGTCATTCATTGGCAGTCAGGACCATTAGTGCTAAGCAGGAGCAAAGACAACTATGATGGCTTGCGAATGTGAATCTCTATATCTTTGTATATTTACATCTAAGATATTCCAAGTGCTGGTGTGGATGGCTGATGTAACACAATGGGTTATACCTTTTGATCTAGATTTTACCTTTATTAGCCTTTGTCTTGGTTGCTTTTGGTGATTTTATGGTTCCCTTAACCCTATGACAGAAGTAGATATTGTTCACTCAAGGTCAAGCTAAAATATGCTAGAGGGAAACAAAAACGAAGAAACTTTAGTCAATGACAGCAGGCTACTGAAGTAGCCTTTCAAAAAACCACATGAATGCCTTTTCTAGGCAAAGTCGAGTTGCAGGGCTCTGCCCACCCTTTGCCTCCACCCCTGAGCCGTTGGTGGAGCTGCCTCTGCTATTCTAAAGGCACTTGCTATAGGGACCGCAGCACTGTTTGAAATATTTGCTAAGACTGTTTACTGTGTAACAAACACAGTGGGAGAATATTTTATGAGAAATGGCTAAATTGAAATGGAGATTTAGTTGATGTCTTAATTGAAACAAAGATGATGGCTTAATTGAAGCAATGCGTGTTAATATAATTGATATATAGAAAACATGCTTTTAGGAAAAAAAGAGCCTTGATTATTTTATTACTGGAAGAAAACTGCTAAATGAAAAATCGGAAATGATCATTTATTCTTTGAATAGTAGCTTAGGCTGCCTTCCAGTTGTGTCTTCTGAGGTTTTCAGATGCTGGAAAGAAGCAGGTTATTGTGTTGTGTAAGCACACTTTTACCATTTCTGACTCAAACTCCATTTACAGATGTTTCCCATTAGTTTGATTCAACTAACAACCATAAAAGGCAGGAGCGCAACTTGTTGGAGAAGAGAAAACCAGTGAAATCTCATAATTTGAACCTCCCTATGCTGGAAGCCTTTGCCTAATTCTGAGTTGACACCTGTGTCCATCAGTTTTCCATTGCTATAACAAAATACCCAAGACTGGAAGTTTTATAAAGAAAAGAGAAAATTTATTTGGTGCATGATTCTTGATATTTAGGGTTCTTGAGATCTCCCTTGGATCCCATGATGGATGATAGCATGGTGGGAGTGTGAAAAGGTGAAATCACGTGATGTGACAGGGAACCCAAGCCATGAGAAGGCACTAGGCCTTCTTCTTTTTAAAAGCATTCTGCTAAAGAATCTCACGACATTGTAAACCATTTGGGTCCAAACTATATGAGACCTCACTATAATTTAGTATGCAAACTGATTTTTTGTACTTTTTTTATTTTTTTTTTTAAAATAAATGTAGCTCCTTATATGCATTATTTTAGGTTTATTCTCTAATAAAATTTTCTGATAAATTTCTTTAAGTATTCTTTAAAGGACCCTCTACACACACACACACACACACACACACACAAAACCCTCCACTCACAATATCATGGAGTCTCACAAGTTGAGGTGGTATATCACAATGGTCAGAACTGTGTTCCAGGAAAGGAAAGGTAGCTTGTATTTAAATCCTGACTGTGCCATCTACTGGCTGTTACCCATTGGGCAAATGAACATATGTGTGTCTCAATTTCATCATTCATAAGATAAAAAATAATTATATTTCTCTCCTTATAGGAATATTTCATTAGCTAACCTTTATAAGATGCTAGGAATGCCTAATACATAATGAGAATTCATTAAATGTTAGCCATTAGTTTTTATTATTTGCACATAAAATGCTTCCTGGAATAGTAACATTCACTTTTCTGGGTCATTTTTATTCTTTGTTATGATTTCTTGAGCAAACATGGAGCTCGGCATTTATCTCTGACGCCTCCCATGATTCTCGGTGCATATACTTGATTTTGTTCTCAGCCTAATTCCTTCTGCAAATGAGCATGATGAAACCATTTAAACCCCCAAATATAATTGCTACCATAGAATTGTTGCCCTGTGTTTTGAATATAGAATAAATTCATGTTTCATATAGGAAAAGATATGTAACTTACTGGATAGTGAAACCATTTTTGCTAAAGATAGTAAACATTTCAAGAGAATGAGAGTGCAATGAAATACTCTTTAACTTGTGATACACAAAAGAAAATAGTGTAAAAATGACAGCATGGCATGAACATGGTGCGTCTCACTAACGATGCGACTTCATCCAAGATAATTTTCTTAGAGCTGGGGTGACAACCTAATGAGCATGCTCCTAGCATGCATACAAGCCCCATTTTGTCCCTCCCATAGCACCTCCTTTGATTTCAGTTGCTGCTATTGTCACCATCATAGCCACTGTTAGCAGCACAGGGGGAAGTTCAGGAGCACAGTATTCTGTTCTGTTTCTGCTGCTGCCTGGTTATTTTCCTTCAGGCAACTGTTTGCCTTCACTGCCTCATGGTTTGCTCATAATGGAAGGGTCATAGACCTTATTAACTGCTGTGCATACCAGCTTCTTGGGATGCCACAAGTGGATTGTAGTCTTTGGAGTATCTGGGGAAAAGTTGGGGTAGGAGGACCTCTTGCCCTGTTCTTGCATCTGAGCAGCCTCACCCATGACCCCAAAGCTCCATAACAAGAGAATTTTCAATATACAACATAATATGGAAGGGACTAGAAAATACTATTCAAATGTTTCCTCTGTTCTGGCAGCCCATGTTCTTTTAGCCATGTGTGACACTGGGCAAATTATTTAGCTTTCCAAGCTTCTATTTCCTCATTTAAATAAGATGCACTCAAGACTATGGGATGGAATGAAAATATACTTTTCCGAGTCTGATGTTGAACTTGAGGAAAGTGCAGAATTCAGTCTATTGCTTTGTTTGGTGATCTTTAACAAAATGAGTGCACAAGTATGGTAAAAAATTACGGTCAGCCCCAGTGTAAAGGAATAGAGATATTGATCATCAACATTTGCATGTTAGACACAGCAGAGTCTAATTAAGAGATATTTTCATTCACTGAGTGTTGGAGTGTGGACAGTACACAGTCACTGGATGTTGTCCATATCTGATGAAGACAATATAAGAGAAAAAACAAAAGAATATATCAGCAGTACTTCAATTTCTACCTTTAAAATGCACAAAATTTATGCACACACTACATTTTTATAAATCAAATCTAGTTTTGATCTCATTGATATGTGTACACATTCAGAATGCTTTATTTTATTTCAGATCGATCAGTAATTGGTTGTTGTTCACACACATGCTCATCCTGTAACTATTTTTACTCAGATTTTCAATAATTTTCAAACAACTAGATGATCAGGAGAGCTGTAATCTAAAATAAATGACATGAGAGACACGCACATCTCTCACTTAATTGTTAAACAAAATATGTTGATCTTCTATCTCTGTCGTAATGTGAGAACATCAGGTACTATTCTATGGCTGGCGATAGAATAGAATAAAGTTTATTTTAATGGAAAAGAAAGAGAACTACACCAGATTATCTCAGGTAGAGATAAGTACACAGAACAGAGCATAAGGGCACATGAGGGAGGATGCTCTTTTGAGTAGTATAGTCAGGGATTCCTTCTCAGAGGAAATATTTGGCATTCCTAAATGCAGTAACTGACAAGGCATTGTCTACTAAAGTTTGTTTATTATATTTAATTAAAGATAGAACTACTTCTATAGTAAAGTGACTTTCCTTTCAGGAATGGCTTTGAGCATTTTATAAGAAACGGTAGAAGATAAAAGAAAGTCTCCCCCAAACCTAGGACAAAAATGTGCCAGGAATTACTAGTTAATGATGTCTGGGTGTAACCTATCCATGGCAGAGGACCTGGGTTAATGACCCTTAGGATTCTTTTCCTTCTTATTTCCTCTTCTATATTTAGTGATCTGCTTTTATGATTCTTCAGTGCAATTATCAACTAATCAAGAGGGGAGGGACTAGTTCCTATCTAGCCAATTAAAAATGAAATCAGGCAACAGTTGCTTACTCTGCAGTGAGATTAGGGACAGAAGATGCTTTTGACAAATGCTCTGTGCTTTAATTAAAGTTTAGCATTTCTTACACAAAAGACATAAGTGATAATATATTATTAGGACTTGCCTACTTAAATAAATAAAGTCCTACTGCGAGAATTTTGAAAGACTTCGATGGAACCATGAATTATTAGTCACTGTTTTCCTTTGTTTCCCTAGTGATATTTGGCATATTCTCCTCCTCTTCATCTTAGCCTTTGAGTTGTATGGGAGGGGGGGATTTTGGAGCCTCAAAGTGGGCATCAATCTGCATTTATCTATTTTTAATTGTTACATTTTTTTCTGCAGCCTCATCACATGTAGTCCTTGGCTTTCATGGAAAGTTAGAACGAAGATGGTCTCTGTCATTATGAGAAGGGTCAGGATGGGTCCGGGACTGTGAAGACTATGCCCTTTGTTGTCCCTAAGGCAATGGAGCTGGCCCTAACCAGTATAATTTGGGAGACAATGGAAATTTCCTTTCCTGTGAAAGTAGTTATGGTCTTTTAAACTCCATCCCAAGAAAAAGATTCTGCTGGAAAATCTTGCCCCTTTAATATGTAAACATTTCAGATGAGATTGGGTGTCTTCAGGGTGATATGGCCATAGACAGGGATATGGCCATAAACAACAAGGGTGGGTCAGTTGTGGTACTGCGGATTGAACTCAGGGCCTTGTGCATGCTAGGCAAGTACTCTGCCACTGAGCTACATCCACACCTACCAAACACACAAACATTTCAGTGAGTAGCAGAGCTTCAAGATTATAATCCTGGATGGAACTAGAAAGGAAGTTCCATCTTCTGAAATAGGACTTCTCAGCATACGGGTCCTTTTAGTTCTTGCAGTTGTACATGGGACACTTGCACTGAATGTATAAAAGCAAAGGTCAATAAATCAGCTGGTATCTTAATTTAAATAAAGGCAGTCACACCAAATGGCCTTCACAACATTCACACATGCTAAGCCAACTCACATAGAAATAATATACACATGCTAGCTTTATGTAGGAATATCCTTAAAGCAATAAACTTTGATTTGATTGAATCTTCACCTTCAGTATATATCTTTCTAATATTCTGGGTGATTAAATGGGAAAGATACATAAAACATATCTGAGGTTACCAAAACTCATGGTGTCAAGGAAAATGATGCATGGGATTGAGTTGCAAACTGAATTAGCAACTTCCTTCATGGAAGTCTAGTTTTCATGAAAGGATAGCAACCCAACAATTTATAGTTTTCCAGCCTAGAGTACTTGGCAGACATTTTCTACATAAATGAAGTAAGCTGGCTTCTTTAAGGAAAACTGACAGCATTGGTTCCCAATGATAAAATTTAAACTTCAAAACAAAAATTGTAATTTTGAAAAATGTGTATTTATCATCATGAGCTTGACAGCTTCCTAATATTTATAGATTTTTTTCTGATGAGATCAGTGGTGATATTAACTAACATAATATTTTCACATTATATAATGAAAAGTGTCAAAATTTATAAGATCTACATAACTCATATGATCTAATATTTTCAAGATGATCAATGCACGCTGTTACAAGATCATGCAGGGCGACAGATCATTCAGTCTACAACGTAGAACACTGGGTTTTAATGTAGCAGTCTATGGATATGACATCAGATACCATAGTGTAATGAACCTTTAGGAAACTGCTATTTGCTTAGGGTGGTCTCCAAGGCAAGAATCCACAATTGTGAGAACAGATTGCAACAGAAGCAAATCTGAGAAGGCACTTCTCTTCCGTTAAGCCAGACTTGGAAGAGATTTACAAAAATTGCAAAGCAGTAGCATTCTTTCTTGTTAAATTTGTTTCAGAACATATCATTATTGTCATAAAATATTTGTGTTATATGTAATGGGTTTAATACTGCTATGTTCAAATGAAACAATCATAAATTTAATTGTTTCTGATTTCAGTTCCTGAAATGGCGAACACCAACAGATACAAGCTACACAAAGACATACAAGCAATAGGACTATTTGTAAGAATGTAAAGGAATGTGAGACATGCTGGAGACGTGATGGTCTAGAACTGATTCCCTGGGTCTATCAGTTGGTAACTAAGGCCCTACAGGATGATGTGATATATCTTCTGAGACAATCGTATCTGCATCACCTCTCTGCGAGCCACTCTTCCAATGTTTTCCCACTGTCTAACATCACTAGACATCACTACTTTTTCACAAAATAGATGATTAGCTGAATTCCAATAAAACATGATATAGTAAGGCTCTGCTAGGGGTCAGAGCAGATGGACTTCCTCATAGACCAGCTGAGGGGCCAAGGGCTTCTTCCAGGTTCTACTCCACCTACAGTAGGAATCAGAGGAGAGAAGGCTGGCCAGTTGAGGAAGGACTTGGCTCCTTCAGATTTTATGCCTCTTGCTCTGGATACACGGAGGTCTTCTTTACCCTTTGGCTTTTCTTCCAGGGAGTTTGCACGCTGGAAAGTGAACAGCTTGGCTCTAGAAAGAAAGGATTTCTTCAGCTTGCCTTTACCTCTCGCCCCAGAGTTTGTTCGGAATATCCGCCTCCTTGGAAGGAGGCCCAACCTGCAACAGGTTACTGAAAACCTGATCAAAAAGTACGGCACTCATTTCTTACTTTCTGCCACCCTTGGAGGTAAGTGGTTGCCAGATCATTTGAAACATCTTTATGATCTATTGAACATAGCTCCAGCTGTCTTCCTGGGTATTGTCCCCCTTCCTAGACTATTGTTTCCTGATTAACATCTCCTTTCTGGTGTGTAGGAGAACAGTGTTTTCTCTAGGCATCCACATTGACCCCAGACATCTCTATTCTCTTATAAATATCTTCCTAAAGAAGGATGTGGGGTAGAGACTGGGAACAGAGATTCCTACTAAGTACCACCAGCAGGGGGCGCTCCCAGTTTTCTTTTGACTGAGCTGTTTAACCCCCAAGGCCTCTCCACATAGTGTTTGCTATGGCTGCAAATGTCAGACTCCTAGGCAAAGAAATAGATGTAGTTTGAGTCCCTAACTTCTGCTTCCTACTCAACCAAACTAACTCCACCTCTTCTGGACTCGTGAATTACCTCCTGGTAGGGCGAGGATAAGGATGGGGCTGTGACTGGGACCCGGGGCGGAGTCAGGAACTCTGAAAAGACACAGAGTTCTTTGCACCCTGAGGAGAAGAAAGCAGGATTTATTAAAACATTTGGCTCACTGGCTAATGCACAAAAGGAAGCTCTCCCAGGGTTCAGGCCAGCTGCTGGTGCGGGGTAGGTGTGGAGTGTTTGATGGGGCGGAGGGAGCAGAAGCTTCAAGGCTTTTCTTGGCTTTTCTGAGGGGGGCAGAAATAGCCTTGGCAGCTTCACATAAACAACTTGAGAGAGATTTTTGTCTCCCCGTGGCGGTAGATTGCCTAGGACAGAGATCAATAAAAAATGTTAGATAAACTGGGGTGAGGGCAGGGAGCGCTCAGAGACTAGAGGAGCTGAGGAAAAATTAAAAATAAAAATTCTCTCTCAGGAGAAAAACCTGTGGCTCTGGTCCAGAAGCCTGGGTGAAGGCAGAAAAGCCAGCAGGGGGTGGGAAGGTGCAGTGTGGGGAGGTGCAGGGCCAAAGCAGGGGCCACACCTCCTCTCAGCTCCGTCACCCCTGGCAACGGTCTCTGGTTCTCACTGGTAGTGAATTCAGGAGCCTAAACCTATGAATCTATGGTTCTACTCTAGGTGAAGAATCTCTGACCATTTTTGTGGACAAGCGGAAACTAAGCAGAAAGACAGAATCAACAGGAGGTGGCCCTGCCCTTGGCGGCAGCGGGAACAGTTCTGTTGTGTCCCTGGAGACCCTGCATCAGCTGGCAGCCTCCTACTTCATCGACAGAGAGAGTACCTTGCGGCGGCTACATCACATCCAGATTGCCACAGGAGCCATCAAGGTACAGCACCAGAGGTCGTGGGTGCCACAGCCTAAGCCATACCAGGTCAGCCAGGCATGATGGAGGCCATTCATCCTGCAGCATACAGGGGCAGACACGCAGCCCCAGGCATGGCTAGCTGAGGGGCCGTGGCAATGCTGTGACAGACCGATGAGGTCGCTGCCCCACAGGGTTGCATTCTAGTTGTAGCAGATAGTGAGATAACAGGTAAGACAACAAACTAGTTCAGGCAGCACTATAAAGGAAAGGCTGAGCTATGAGGAACATATTACCCAGAGTATGAGAAGGAGCAGCTTATAGTAATGAGACTGATCCAGAATGGAGCAATGGGATTTAGACTTTGAGGCTGACATGCAAGTGAAAAGAAACCTGCTGTAGGTAGAACTGAGGGAATAGGGTCTGAGTAGAGGAAATAGTAAGTGTGAAGACCTGAGATAAGAACCAGCCTGACTCCTTATCAGGGCACAGCAAAGACTGGGCTGGGGACAGAGAAATGAACAGAGAAGATATGGGTACAAGATGAGATGCAGGAGTTGGCTAGAGCGAGATCACATGACCATGGTGAGGAACTTTGATGTAAATAAAAATGGAGGCAACAAACATGGCAGAGGTTTCCTAAGAAAGTAACATAACCTCATGCATATTTTAAACAGAGCAATAGTCATTGGGACTTCATTAACCTATGCATAATCTCCACATAAAGAGACCATTTCACCTGGCAATGAGATGAAAGCTCTTGAGCGATGGAGTTACAGAACTGCCATGAAGGTGACCAGGAACCTGCAGGAGAGGGGCTTCAGTGGCAGGAGGGTCCCATGAGCTGAGTGGGGAGGACCCAAGGGAGGAAGCGAAGTGAAGAAGTGGATACAGGCAGATGTACTTTCACTGTAGAAGCAACAATAGATAACAGAAGAAGAGTAGATAATATCTGGAGAATGATATGTGCTCAAAGAATGATGTGCTTTTGTTTTTAAAAAGGGAGCTATTCCAGCTCATGGATAAGTTGGAGGAAACAATGCAGTTGAAAAGGAGAAAGTGATGTTGCAGGCCTGATAGGAGATATTGAAAGTACAGAGTCCTTCGGTGAGAGGAGTTAGTATTCCATGTTTGATGGTGATTGGTCATTCACAGAAACATGAACTCCTCATTCTTCAGTAGAAGGCAGCAAGGAGTTCACTAGGACAGATGCCAAAGGATGGTTAGATGTGGTAGTTGCTTTCTTTCCCTCACTGGTTCAATTTCCCTGGTGCAACAAGAGGCAATGTTTCTGGCTAAAAGCAAGTGAAAAGGACTGTTGAGAAGAGTATGTATGACTCAGTCTTCTCAGAGAGAAGGGAATAGAAGTGTCAACTAACTAGAATAACCAGTAGACTTTCAGGTAACCCTAAGAGCCTACATGAAATTTGTGGTAATAATTATAACACAAGACCAGTCAATAGCGGTTCTAAGCCAGGTTAAGGGGGAAAAAAGATCAGTGTGAGGTGATAGAAAGTTAGTCAGCTTCAAAGATTGGAAGACTAGGTAGGTTGATGACTTGTTAGTGGGAAGGGATAAGAGGAAATATGGGTGTGTGGTAATCCATACAGAGATGATAGGAAGAATGCAGTTACTCGTAGAATCAGGGTGGGGAATAGCCTTGAACTGCAGTCTGTTAGGATGGCTTAGAGTGCACTGGGGGGAGCCGAGGTGAGGGAAGGAGGCCAGACCACAGGACCAGGGATCTGAGAGCCCAGAGTGCTAGATGCCAACTGTATGGATGCAGAAGTCAGTAAGGATGAGATGGGCTTAGAAGTTAAGGGTGATGGAAACTTTAACACTGAAAGTCTTCAGGGAGTGAAGAGAAGTAACAAAATAAACTACAGCAATAAGCTACAGGATAATTAGTGACAGGTGGGTGGCAGTGTCTGATGGTTCTGGCTTTAAAGAAACCAAAATTGGTCAGACAGAAAGGATCAATAGTATTTCGAAAATTACCGTGAAGGATCCCACCAAACGTCCATGTCCAAGAATGGGAGATGTGAGAAAAAAGCAGCCACACTAGAGGAGGTTCCTAGGGAAACCATATCCTCCCAGGCAGCTTGGGGAAAGTACATTCTGAAGACAATGAAATGACTTGGATTTTGCCAATGGCTGATCAGGAGATCCAGGGATCATAGGGGAAGCTAACTGAGGAGACGGAACTGAGCTGGCAGTAAGCAGTGCCTGGAGGGAGCATCTGAGAGAGAAAAGCGACTTCTCACATACAAGGATGAAAGGTGGACTTGTGAGGTATGTTGCGTAGCTTAGGATGAGGAAAAGCACTTAGCAGCACTCAGTTCTATGAAGAGAGAACTTGGTAGAGTCTATGCTGAATTCCTGCAGCGGGTTGTGTCCAAGTTAGAGAAAAATTAGGGAAATACTACCAGGAAATGAAAGGTAGGCATTAATCTGCAGCTCAAAGGTCCCACCAATACTCCTTCCTATCTTTTGATCTGGACAGATTTATGCTATCTGTCACCCCTTCATGAGCACATTTTCCCCTTTCCTAACTCAGACGGATGGGTCTCTCATTGAGCCATTCCTTTGCACATGTGTGCAGCTTACCCTGTGTTCCTTTTCACACCCACGGCTTTTCCCTTAACCCAAGGTCTCACTCTTTTAAAAAAATTTTTTGGTCTTTTTGAGACAGGGTCTCACTATGCAGTTCAGGCTGGCCCTGAACTTGCTTTTGGAACCCACACTTGTCTCAAACTTGCACCAATCCTCCTGCCTCAGCCTCCCAAGTGCTGGGATTACAGGCGTGCACCACCATGCCTGGCAAGATCTCACTAACTCTTACTTGATGTGTTGCATAATCCTTGTAACTAGCCTCTCCCATCTCTACTCTTAGCTCTTCTCCCTGACATACTTTCCATGCTGTTATCATCAGTGTGTGTCATGAAATCTTCTCTACTCCTGCTTCATATCTGTCCATAGGTCTAGACTATACCCAGGACAAGCAAACCTCTCTACCTGAGCTGGGCAGCAGTGCGATGCAAGAAGGAACTTAGGCTCTGGATCTCACTTCCTAGTCATTAATGTATTGGATAATTAGAATAATTTTGACCTATGACATTTAATAAAAAAATATAGCTAGTATGAACTGTAACACTATTGAACCTTGAAAGGGTTAAAAAGAGGGAGGCCCTCTTCTTGATAGAACTCTGAGCTCTCTGGAGATCTATTCCTATTGTCCTTCTGGTTTCAATTCCAAACACACTCTCACCCACTTCTTCACCTTCATTCTTCCCTATGCACTCACCACCATCTACTCCTGGAACCCAGCTATACCTAAATCAGCCAGTCGTCATTCAAATACTCTGTGTTCTTGATCTTAGTTCTCTGACATGCGCTGATGTTATGCACCCATTGCTTATCCATTCACCTGTGTGGCTCTTCTTCACCTTTTTTTCATTCAACTCAGAAGGACAACTCTTTTCTGAAGGGTTTTTTTTTTCTTTTATTATTCCACGGTACTTAAGTATCCTCTTCATTGTTTCAAGCATATGGAATTTGTGTAGGATTTGTTGTTTGAACTATAACTACTAGATAATATGGTTTTTTTTTTTTCCCATGCAGAGACAAGGTCCTCATGGGTGCTATTGGATTTTGTTCAGTTTTGGTGTCCAGTAAGAGCACAGATGCTTACCACATGTTGGGTGATAAGTAAACAATTCATTAATGAATCAATGAAGTCTAAAAATGTGATACTTTCTGTATGAATTAGGCCAGTCTGCTGAGTGTGTGTGTGTGTGTGTGTGTGTGTGTGTGTGTGTGTGTGAATACATATGAGCATGCTTACTAGAAATGTACAGATATGTACACAGGGTAGCTTGATACAAAGATCACTTATTAAGAGAATACTTGTGAAGACACAAGGACAGGATACGGAGCACAGTCTAGACATCTGGCACTGCACCAGGACATTCATACTTCCAGGTTGCTCCTTCTGTTTCTATTGGAATATATGTCTCTACTTTCTCATGTCCGTCTGCTCTATCTCCTACCTCTCTATTTATTCCAGACTTTTCTGAACCCCAGTGGCTGCAGCTTGTATATTGTGCCTTATTGTGGAGCTGGCTCTGGCCCCAGCTGAACATTATCTTTCCCTTTTATTGTTATCCAGTGCCACCAATACAGGGCAACTCCTTTCTTTGTTGTCATATCTGTAGTTCCTGGCATCAGAGGGTTAATTACTTGTTACCTGAATTTTGTGAAAATCTAATACAACCCTTTAATTTTGTTTACTCTCAACATGGCAGTTCTTTTTCTTGAGAAAAAAATTCTGGCTCAGAGCCTGTCCTTTGCCTAATGCCACAAGTGGGACTCACACAGCATTCACCATCCTTTACAGGACTCACTTCTTAGGTAAAGTTCATGGGGTAGAGTGAAGGGAGGGGGATACTCAAGACCAGCTCTATGATAATGCTTGGAAATACTTCCCAGAGGTGAAGCCACTATTCATCTGCTTAAAGGAGTGAGGATCACTGTCCTTGGAAGCCTCCTTTTGGGAGTTCTCCAAGGACAACCTGAATGTGAGACAAAATATTCAGCTCCCGCTGGGCTGACCAGCCTGAGATGCACTCTGTCTAGTTATACAGTGGCTTCTCCTCATGGACTTATTGGGTTTTGAAAACCATGAGTGCACAAGGATGATTTCATATTTCCTTCCACACATCTTTCCAAGTCCATAATGAGCTCTAGAGACCTGACATGACCTATCCAGGAACGTGCTGCTGGATCACTGGTTGTAACCCATTGGGCTGCAGGCTGCAGCTGGCTGGCTGTCAGTAACATTGAAAACTCTAAAAGGTTCACTAGTACTGATGTCAACTGAGGAGCAAAGTCCTATGTTATTATCCCATGCCACTGTTCTGCTCTCCTGACAGACAACCTATGATAAAGGTACAATTCCACCAGAACCATCACTTTGCTTTAAAATGCTTAAAACAGATCAACCCATATGCAGGGCTCAACAGCCCAGAGGTGCCCTGTAGCACATCCTTGCTGTCTACAGGTCTTTTGTTGGTGCTGTGGTACTGCCTCCTACCTCCCTCTGCGCACAAGCCCTCACAGGAACTGAGCTGACTTCCAGCTGAAGGTGGGTGGAGGGAGGGGGAGGGTTCTGTTCACTTTCTCTGTCTTTGGGGAAGTAAGGAAAGGTTTTTAGTATGTCTTCCTGCTGCTTGCTTCTTTAAGCAAATGTGCATTTACTTTTTCTTACCAATCTCTTCTTTGAACTAACATAGACAAAGAGGTACCCTTTCCCCTGTCATTTGGTTATCTGACACATTCCCCTGGGGCCCCCATTGAACATGGTTTGCTGTTGCAAGGCTCACTCTGATCAGCACACACTTCTATTATGGGATTTTTCACATTGTGTTTCAGTGGATCACATGCTGTTCCCCACCCCTTCTACCCCACCATGGCAGTAGGCCTTAGAAGGACAGGGACTCTGCAGCATGCACGTAGCTCCAGGATCCTTTACAACATCTGGCATGTAGCATGGTGCTCAATAAAATGCTTGAAAAACACAGGCAGGCTCTACTCAGTTTAGCAGGAAATAAACTTACTGAACTGAGGAGACTAGGGATTAGGTTGCAGCCTTGATGCTTACTGTTTCTGTGACCTTGAGGAAGGAGCTGTTGAACTCCATGCTTCTCCATGACCTGCGAAGCCAACTACTTGGCCCATCGGCACACATGATTTGCATAGTATACAAGCTAACACACCTGTGCCCATTTTTAAAATATGGAAATACTTCTGTATACTTTAAGCCACTGTGGGATGCCCCGCCCAGCCTTACCCTCCTGTGAATCCTTAAGATTGTCTGAGAACACCCACAAAGCAAAGGCACCTCAAGACGTCTTCAGAACCCTGCCTGGACACTATGGCTACTGTCTCTTCTGATTAATACACTTTTGTTCAACATGATGAAAAATACGGTGAATGTCTACCCCTGAACCTGGTGATTTACCAAATAAAATAGGCCACGCAAAAACACTTTGCTAACTACAAAGGGATATCCTGTCTGTAATGCCCTGGAAGGACAGGGGCCAAAACAGGAGAAGAGGACCTTTTTCTTAGTTATAGCCCACCCTTTGTTTTGTCTATTTACACAAAAGGCATAAAAAGACTTATAGGGGAGGGTTCAAAATGTTCATGAGCTAGCTGAGGAGAGGCCTCTGGAGAGCACTTCTTACAAAGCACCCTTAAAAATGGTCTGTGAGAAATCCTCACCACCATGGCTGGGGATGCACATTGCAGCCCTATAAGCACTTACACCATCTGCGGTGCACTCTGATCTTGGGCTCACCATGCATAATCAGAATCCCATCTCCTTCTACTCATGGCAGTGCAGGTGTCCTCTCCCAGGTAGGACAAGAGCACTCTGGAAGCAATGGTGGGGGAGGCTTTCCAGAATGAGGCTTTGCACAGTCTGGTATTTATGGAAAAATGGATGTGCTAATCAACCTGAGATCCATCAGGGCTTTCTGAAGGCAGGATGGGCTCTGTCAACAGGCCAATTAGCACACAATTATCCCCCCTTTCTGGAAGCTTCTCTGAAGCTCTTTTTGAACACATGCACCTGAGTAAACTGCACTTTTCATTACCTCTGTGGCTGTCTTTATAATCATCTTTCCAAGCTGCCTGCCTCTTTGACATTCTCTCAACCGATCCTTTATAGATTCTGGGGATTCCTTACTCCAGGCAGTAGGAGGGGCTGTCTCAGGTCTCCCTCTACACTCGCCTTAATGCCAGGCTGTGGCTGTATGGCAGAGGGGACCCTGCTCAGCGGCCTCCTCCTTACCTGTGTATCGGGGAGAGAGATGGTGTGAGAAGAGAACAGCAATGGAAACAGCTGTGACTGCAGGATCTGCGGCTGCGAAACCTGAGTGAGATTTCCTCACTCATGGAAATCTGGTTCCAGACCTTTCTATCAGGAAGTGAGCACAGAAGACCAAGCAAGGCCTTTGTCACTTCTTCATTCCTATCTTTGGCCAACATTTAACAAAGGAAAGCTACTCGCATGTTCAATGGCCTACATGATTGTGCTCTTAGAGAACTGGACTTTGGAAACATCAGAGTAAAACATCATAACCATCATAGCCAGCTTCAGAACTTTGAACAAGATGGTGGAGTGTGGAGTGGTCGTGGGTAGGAGAGGGGTAGGAGTGATGGAGAAGACAGGAGAGGCCCCGGCAAGCTATGCTCTGCCCTATCCTCCTCCCTGATTCCCATCTTTCTCCCACGTAGAGCTTGTTATTTCCCTCCCTGCAAAGACAAGGGTAGGTAGGTGGACAGCGAGGGCACTTAGTGATATTTTGAAGGCCTGCTGTCCTGGAGGCAGGAACAGCCTCATCTCCCACGCATGCTGCACCATGCCACCCCAGCATTCACAACATCCCACCCCAGGAGGAACCAGCTTCCATAGAAGTGCCAGGCTAGTTCTTGGTGATAGTGGTTTTTATAGGAATTTTCACAGCATATAGAGATAGAAGTAAGACTGGCTCTGTCTGACAACTACCCAAAGACTCACACAGGAAGACGTGTTATTCAGCAGCTAGTAGTATCCACAAGTTCGGGTAGGCAGACCGAGGGGAGTAGCCCGAGAAGTGTGATTAGAGAGCTGTTTCCATTATCTACAAACTACTTACTGGCAATAACTATGTCTTGTTAAATTTTGAGTTATTGATATTCTTTGAATGCTTGTTATAAACAGATAATGGAATGAAAGAATAAGTTTGCAGGATCCTAGCCCTGCAGGTGTCTAGCTGGATGTCCATGAATAAGTCACTGTATTCATCTGGATTAGTTTTCTTATCAGTAATAGAAGGATCACAATATTTGTTTCAAGTTTTGTCCCATGTTAACACTTTGAAGAGAGGACAGGTCATTAGTATATGTTGGGTAGACTGATATGTTTCAAATTTTTTGTCTATAGACAGTGGTAAGCATAAGGGGACTAAGCTCACTTTATTTTCTGTAGCGCTTTGACCTGCCTTTTCAGGAGATGAAAAAGTGCTGAACTGGGTTCTGAGGACACAAATGTCACCATTTTTCTGCTATCTAAAAGCTCTATAGATCAGGAAACAGTTCAGCGGCATAAGCATCTGCCTGCCAAGTGGAAGGTTCTGCGTGTGATGCGCTGTACAAAGAAGCAAAAAAGCTCTGTAGTCTCAGGCACAATTCTCAGAGCCTTTGCTTCCTTTTCTAAGGAGCAATGATCATGAAATTTATTCCAGAAAGTTTCTGTGATGGTTCAATGGGATGGAAACGTAGATGACATTCTTGCTGATGCCTTGGCCTTAGTTGTTTTTCTGTTGGATTTGGTCTTGCTGCTTCTCAGGCTTGGTATCTGTGATCTTTGTCTAGAATCACCTCTAGGGTGTCCTCCCTCTTTCCTCTCACTCTGCTCATCCTCCACTGGGCCAATTTATGGCTCACCTTGTCCATTAAACCTTTCAGACTACTTCTTTAAACCCTAAGAATGGTCTCTCTCTCTCTCTCTCTCTCTCTCTCTCTCTCTCTCTCTCTCTCTCTCTCTCCCCCCACACACATACACTCTCGCTCCACATTTTTACCATGCAATCTCTCACTAAAATACTTTGTTCCATGTTTGTTTCCAAACCAAATCCCTCAGTAATGTCACTTTTTTTTTGTCTTTTTGTTTGTTTTTTTGCGGGACAGGGGTTCAAACTCATGACCTTGCACTTGCCAGGCAGGCACTTGTGCCACAGAGCTATCTCCCCAGCCCCTAGTAATGTCACTTGTGCATGGGTTTTCTCCATTGTTATGGGCAGGATGCTGGGCACATGTTCTATGCTTCAGACCATGTCTTGGGCTGTAGATTTACTGCCCTTCTTTTTTTCTTCATAGTATCTTTTCATTGTCCTATCTTTTCATTGTTGCACTTCCCTCTGATCCTTAATGATGGCATTTCTTTACTACTTCACCCATTTTCCCTTTGTTTGGAGTCATTCTTTCCATGGTGCTCCTTGTAACACATTTTTCTGCCATGACTGGGATATCTATCAGTCCCTTGCGTAGGCACCTGGCTCCCTAGAGGGTTTGCTGTGTAACTTGTGCATCTCCGTGTGCGCTGCCCCACCCTGTGTGGTCTGTAGTGCATTCATCGCATGCTGTCTGTCTCACTGAGATTCTACTCTATGGCAGACACTGTCCTAGCTGCTCATGACACCGTGGCCAGCACAATAAATATGAGTGGACCTCTGTGAAGACTGTACCACATGAACCCAGACATGAATTTCATGCTCCAGAAGGATGCAGAACTGCCACTCATAGGTGTGCTGTAAGGTGGAGAGGTGCCTGGAGCTAGGAAAGGAGGTCAGGGGCATCAGGGTAGACTTCCTTGAAGAACTCCAGAATGGCACTCTATGAATGTTTGATGAATTGTGTGGAATCGAGCAGCAGCTGCTCAATAAATACTCACTGATTGGTTGATTGATTGTTGGCAAAGACTTCAGAAATCCTGAGACGTGAGGGCCTCAGGTCCCCATCATTCTTATTACATAATTATTTCAGTGCATTTAAAGTTCCCCATTTTTCATCTTATACTTTAAACATCAGGGAAAACTGATGGGCCAACTTTATAATATTTTAAAATGACTCTGGTATTTTGGAATATTACATGGCTATAAGACTTTATGTATATTTAATATAGTTATTAAAATATGCAGTGAGCCCATGGCTGATTTTCTCTGAGGACATCTCGGTGCCGAGGTGGGACTTAAATGTTTAATACTAATAATAATACTCATAATTCATATTTCTCTAGTGCTTTTCATCTCCAGGATCCCTGAAGCCCATGAGCATCACATCAAGTGGATACAGCTGGGTTTGCCAGCAGGGCCTAGGGACCGCATCTGGTCCCCTGCCTTACTCTGGGGAAAGAAAGGGGCTGCTTCTCACCCAAGGATCTCACTCTTCCAGCTTTGTCTCCCCACATTCAACTTTGTCTCCTCAGACACAGATTCTCCTGGGCTCTGGCTGAAAGACTCCTGCATGTGTACACCTTGCTGCCAGCCACGCCTCACACATAGTCACAGTTATGGGACAAGCGAAGGGACTCAGCTGCTGAGGTTAGGGAAAGTCACATGCTATAGGTTTGGCCAGACCAGGATAAGACATGAGGCTGCCACCTTAAATAACTTGAGAAGGGAAGGACAGAGGGAAAGCTTCCTCTTAGTTTCTAAAATTGCACCCAAGGGGTCAGGGGTGTAGCTCAGTAGAATAAGCACTTACCTGGCAAACACAGGGTCCTGAGTTCAATCCCCAGTACCACTAAACAAACAAACAAACAAACAAATAAATAAATGTAAAATTGCATCCTGCTCCTTCCTTCTCTAGGTCACAGAGACCAGGACCGGTCCTCTGGGCTGCAGCAACTATGACAATCTGGACTCAGTCAGCTCTGTTCTGGTGCAGAGTCCAGAGAACAAAGTGCAGTTACTGGGTAAGCAGCACGTGATGCTTTGCACGCTGCTCACTGCTGGAGGGAGGGAGAGAGGGAGACACGGACCATCTGAGAGCATGAGAGGGCCCTGCCTTCCCATTTTTGTTAAGTCTGCCTCAAGATCAGCCCTATGACACATCCTGGTACCTGTGTAACAACTTCTTTTGTGGAAACCTCTGTGGTCTCCCTATGCCCAAAGCTCTACTTCACATCTAAAACCTCCTGTCTTATATTTCTTCTCAAGGACACTATCCTATGAGGAGCAGCACACCTGTCCTTAGAAGCCTTGGGCTAGTTCAGTGACATCCTCTGTTATCCAGAAAACCTCTGTTATTACTTCAAGTCACATCGAAATTTAATGGCCTCTGTAGAGTGATCACAAGTTCACCAAATCTAGTTTGAACAGATCTATAAACTTTAGGGCCTCTGGTTACTCTAACCACACCCTGAAAGTGTTCCTGCTTTCTGCTATTAGTCTGTGGTCCTCATAAGCAACTGCAAAGTCAGGAGTAGACTTTGAAGGGAACAGGAGTCTTTTGATAGATACTGAGAAAGAAAAAAGCAGAAAGAAAAAGGACTGGGACTTGTACTAGGTCTGAAGGCTGGGAGATTGTGACTCACACACATCTCCTCCTGCGTTGTGTTTCCTGAGCATTTAGAGGAAAGGCTGTACAAAGAGATTCAGTAGGGAAAGTTTATTTTCTAAAGGCCTAACTGAATTGGACTCTATTTAAGATATTATTGTCTCGGCATTACAAAATCAATACCTTTCACCAATGATCTACAATTGCAAATTCCAGGCAACCTGAGTCAAAAGCGACCCAGTAATACTTTAAGAATCAAGAAATGTGTAATCCAGAAAGGTAAAAGAGTTTTTCATTTAGAGCTACCTAATGCAATTAGCATTTCTCTTCTTCTACGGCCCTGGATGCAATGGATCTTTGTCTGCAAGTTAGTGATGAGTGAAGTTCAAAACATGTGATGGTTCATTTGGAATAGTTTATGCTGTTTAATTTTATAGCCCATCACTCATGCAGACCTTGCTCAGGGCATTTATTTTATAGCAATGGGAAATGTTCTGGGGAAGAGGAGGGGTGGTGAGGGGGGCAGAAAGAAATTACGTAGAGAGGGGAAGGATTGGAACCAAACATGTGGAGAGGGCTATGGGGAGGGCTGTTCAAGGCCATGGTTGGATCAAGGCCAAGAGGAGAGCTCAGGAGCAATGCAGAGTTTAAGGTGGACCTCACGCAAGAACAACATGCATGTACCACTGCTGGTGATCTTAGTGTGTAGTTCAAGATCTGCCTAGAGGAGGATGTCATACTTTGAGCTCTGTGATTCCCTGCCAAGGACAAGGTGAAGGTGATAGAAATAAAGGATACACATATATTCACAAGCCTTTCTAGCCTTGCTCTTCTGGCCTGAGGTCTTACATGCAATCATTCATGGAACTTCCTATAGGTCTGACCTCAAAGCCTGCCCAGACTACATCCAATGCCATGCCCATCCTTCATTTATCCTCTGCCAAGCTTCTGAAAGTTGCTCTGTATGTGGCCCACAGCCAACCAGGACCAGGTTCTGTTCCAAGTAAATGGACACCCACCTGAGATAGGTGTGAAAATTGAAGCTCAGATCACATTGGTGCATTATATCCAAGCTCATAGGAAGCAACTGAGAGACAGCAGAGAGCCATAGCCATTCATAACTCTCAAGGCACCACAGATGTTGAGGCATTGGCTCCCATCCTAATTTCAAGCTTGCTGAAGAGCTAATCCCATTGAGATAGAGCATCCATTTCTGAGAATGCAGTGTGACTTAGCAGGAGTGGACCAGGCAAGCAGACTCAGCAAGTACTGTGGGGCAAGTACTTGGTCTTTGGGCATGGTCTGCATTGCTTATATGAACCTCAGGATGATGTCTGATGAATGCTAACTTAGAGTCACACATAGAAAGCACCTAGCTTGTTTCTGGTCGCTAAATACCCTACATTCTAATTAAGGCGGTGTTTTTGTTCTCAGTGATCAGAGTTGAGTTGGGAGGCCCAGGAGGGTCAGTAGCATGCTAGCTGCTTATCTCAGTTAAGCTGGAAATAGAAGGACTGTTGTGGGCAGTTATGAAGCCATCAAGTCTTGATTCCTCCCCCAAGCAATCTGTAATCTGTTACTTAATCAAAAACAACTTCCTGTTTCCATTCTAAAAACGCTGATGTAGCCAATAAGCCTGCTCTTAAGACAGTGCATGCTCTCAATCAATTCAGGTAAGTCTTGGGCTTTGATAATTCTCATCTGCACTTCCAGAATCTTCCTCATCTGTCACTGGGGCAGGAATAGCCCTCTCTCTCAACCAACTTAGCAGGATGAGAACAAGCTGGGGTGCCCATTCTTGTACCCCGCATACACAAGGCAGCAGAACCTCAGCTAGGATTCCTGCAGCCCTGGGTATGGGACAAAAAGTCCCCTCTGGTTCCATCCAGCTACCCCTCAGTGCATCCTTTCTCCAGGCCTGCAGGTTCTGTTGCCTGAGTACCTGCGGGAGCGCTTTGTGGCAGCAGCACTCAGCTACATCACATGCAGCTCGGAGGGCGAGCTGGTCTGCAAGGAGAATGACTGCTGGTGCAAGTGCAGCCCCACGTTTCCAGAGTGCAACTGCCCTGATGCCGATATCCAGGCCATGGAGGACAGCTTGCTGCAGATCCAGGACTCCTGGGCCACACACAACCGGCAATTTGAGGAGTCAGGTGAGCAGCTGGCTGGTCCGAATTTCCCCAGCCAAAAAAATGCAAGGCAAGAACTTGGGATGTCAGCTTGGCTCCCAGTATAGATACTAACTATTTCTGCAGCTTTAAGCAGGTTATATCACTACCCAGAACCTCAGATGGTTGGGTCTTCTTTTCATATAAACAGACATAATATCTATATAATATGTGTGTTTAAGGATTTTAGTAAGATCAAACATTATTAAAGGCATAGCTTTTGTCTGTTTTGTCTGCTACTGGTTCCACAGTGCCTTGAACAATGCTTACATATAAGGTTTTTGATAAAAGTGTATAAATGAAGCATGAGTCTAGGTGGTACCTTGTGGAAGAGTTGTTGCTGTTATAATGACACCTACACTACCTTGAGACGTAGATTCCAGGGAATTGGTTCTATAACCTTAACCTCTTGGATATCAATTTTATGTTCTTGGATTAGTCATGCAGTTTCTCAATGTCTCAATTTCTTTCTTTCTTTCTTTCTTTCTTTCTTTCTTTCTTTCTTTCTTCTTTCTTTCATTCTTTTTGTATTTTAGGGGAGGGTCTACAGGATGTTCAGGGTCTTACTACTAGATCAGACTCATAGTGATCCACCGGTTTACAGCCTCCCAAGAGCTGGGATTATAGGCACACGCCACCATGCCCAGTATTAATTGCTGTCTCAGTGTGCCTTGGGGACAGGGTCCGTATCACAGCCCCAGGGATCGAACCCCCAGCCCCTACCCCTGCTTGCAGGTGCTTTAATCTGATGATCTATTCAGTTTCTTTGTCTATGGAAAAGGAGAACTAGTAGGTTGGTGGTGACTGGTAAGAAGAATATCACATTGCAATTTTCCTAACAGAAGCTTTGGACTTAACGGGGTGGGGTATGACCTAGAACATGACTTGAGGATGAATCAAAGCATGAATTCATAAAAGAGCATACTCAGGAAGTTTTAAGAAAGACTCAGACATAGAACCAGAAAGCACATTGATTGGGTCTATATTACTACTGCAAAGAACAGATATCTGGCCAACGAAGGAAGAGATTAAAAGTATCATAGAGAGTCAGACAGAAGGATATGGAGGGAAAGGCAGATCTCAGGAAGTGAAATGTTTCTATAGACTTATGGGCTGTGTACTGTACCTGCTCTGTGCCTACATCTGTGTGTCAGTGTGCACACTTATTTCTTTCATCAGGGTGTCCTGGTATTCCTGAAGAATACCAGGCCTCAGACCATGTTACAGAGAACCACGTGAGGAACTATGAAGGGTGGTATTGCAAAGTCGTGAGCAAAACCAGGCTTTCTGGCCTTTTTGGTGGTGACAAAAATTGAAATTTAGAGATTCATCAAAATAGGAAGAATGGGAAAAATCCTGAGGCTACATTTTGTAGTATGTTAACTAATTATTTCTCAATGAAACTAGCAGTGAAAGTAAAAAGAACCCATGACAGGAGGGCTTCCTTCCTCATGCAGATTCTGAAGGGCTTTCCATCTGGGGATCACCGAGCTGTCCTTCCGGGCCTCCACACTGCTGCCCTTCCACTCCACTAAGCTCCTGTGTTCTTGCCCACAGAAGAGTTCCAGGCCCTGCTGAAAAGATTGCCCGATGACCGGTTCCTAAACTCCACAGCCATCTCCCAATTCTGGACCATGGACGCCAGCCTGCAACACCGATACCAGCAGCTAGGAGCCAGCCTGAAACTACTGTTCAAGAAGACACATCGCATCGTGCGCCGGCTCTTCAACCTCTGCAAACGCTGCCATCGGCAGCCTCGCTTCCGCCTGCCCAAGGAGAGGTGAATATGAACTCTGCTTTGCATCCCCGGACCCCAGGACCCTATCCGCAGAGCAGAAGTGGTGGCTCACTTGGCCTTTCTGGTTCCCACAGTCCTCACTTATTCACACACATTCTTCTCAGTAGAGTGCTAGCTCTGAAGTGAGAGAGAAAAGACATAGACGTTCATTTACTTATGCCTAAATTACATCAGATTCAAATGCTACTCTAATTTTAACTTATGCATGTCCATTTTGGTAAGTCTCTTAGGGAATAAAAGAGTGGAGTTAATGCTTCCATTAATTGTACAGTATGAGAAATATGAATATTGGATTTTCTCTGTTCTGTGTCATTAGCGGAAAACTGAGACCCATGCCCTAGAGGACGAAGTGGGGCTATATTGTCATAGGTATATGTTCAGTCCTTCACTCATCCAACAAGTTTTTATACATCTATATTTCATGCTCCAATGTTTAGCTGTAGGGGATATTATTGAACAGGGAATATTTAGCAAACCTGCAGAAAACATAAACACTACAAAAATTATAGCTATTTGGCATGGACTAAATTCATGGTAGAGGAGGATAAAACAAAGGGGTGAGCTTGAGAAGGCAAAGGCTAGAGAATAAAGAGCCCTTGGAGAAGAAGTTTTGGGTGCATTGTTCAGGAAGCTACAAAAATGCTCTGATACATGCAGGAGAGGCAGTATTCCAGGTTAGGGAACAGGCTTCACAGCAATCCTTCAGTACGACTCTTGCCTGCAGAGGAAGTATGAGTGAGGAGGACGGGCCAGCAGTGGTTTTCCAGAGGCACTCATTCATTTTTCAGTAATTAATTATTAAATTCCTACCTTGCACCAAAAATCATTTTGGTCTCCGAGAATATGTTGGTCAGTGACACAATGCCCCATTATAGGCATTTCCAAGGTATCAGTCCACAAACAAATCAATGATAAGTAAGCACAGTAGTTTAGATATCACAATTGTGGATTGAAACAAAACAAGGTGATGTGATAGGGACTAGAGTGGTTCTTTGAAGAAAAACATCTTGAAAGAGCTCTTTGAGAAGGTCCACGTAAGGGCTGAAATAAAATTACTCTTTCATAGGAAATTCCTAGTTTGGGTGGATGAGTGATAGAAGTAGAGAAAATACAAAGGAGAGAGCAATCTTGACATGAGAATAAAGTTGGTCAGGAGTTAGAGTGTGTGGAAAGCTATCTTATATAGAAGGTTGAAATCTGACATTGGAGGTCCTACATTTTTGAGAGAGAATGAAACAGCACCCAGGACAAATGAGCCAGGCTCTGTCTAGTAGAAATCTGATGTTCAAAATTTCTAGATTGATCCATCAGGCACCAAGCTCCAGGCTTTACTCTGTCTAAAGCAGACCAGTAGAGTTTCCATCATTCAGAAAGTCTGAGTCTTTTATCTTCCCTGTCTCTTAGTCAACATGCTGCAAAGGCAAGAATGGCAAAAGGCGACTTCTCCTGACTCTCATTTCCCTGTTATTCTCCTTTCCCAAGGTCATTGTCCTACTGGTGGAACCGAATCCAGTCTCTCCTCTACTGTGGAGAAAGCACCTTCACTGGCACCTTCCTGGAACAGAGCCACAGCTGTACCTGTCCCTATGACCAATCATCTTGCCAGGGCCTCATCCCATGTGCTTTGGGGGAAGGCCCTGCATGTGCCCATTGTGCTCCAGATAATAGCACACGCTGTGGGAGCTGTAACCCAGGCTATGTGCTGGCCCAGGGACTATGCCGGCCAGAGGTAGCTGAGTCCCTAGAGAACTTTCTTGGGTTGGAGACAGACCTGCAGGATCTAGAGCTGAAGTACCTGCTACAGAAGCGCGACAGCCGCATTGAGGTCCACTCCATCTTTATCAGCAATGACATGCGCCTGGGCAGCTGGTTTGACCCTTCCTGGAGAAAGCGCATGCTACTCACCTTGAAGAGCAACAAGTATAAGCCTGGGCTGGTGCATGTGATGTTGGCCTTGTCCTTGCAGATCTGCCTCACAAAGAACAGCACCCTGGAGCCTGTCATGGCCATCTATGTCAACCCCTTTGGGGGCAGCCACTCTGAGAGCTGGTTCATGCCAGTAAATGAGGGCAACTTCCCAGACTGGGAAAGGACTAATGTGGATGCAGCTGCCCAGTGCCAAAACTGGACTATCACCTTGGGGAACAGGTGGAAGACCTTCTTCGAGACAGTCCATGTTTACCTACGGAGCCGAATCAAATCCTTGGATGACAGCTCCAATGAGACAATCTACTATGAACCCCTAGAGATGACTGACCCCTCCAAAAATTTGGGCTATATGAAAATCAACACCCTGCAGGTCTTTGGCTATAGCCTGCCCTTTGACCCAGATGCTATCCGGGATTTAATTCTCCAGCTGGACTACCCATACACTCAAGGTTCCCAGGACTCTGCCCTCCTACAGCTCATAGAGCTGAGGGACCGGGTGAACCAGCTCTCTCCACCTGGCAAAGTCCGGCTCGACCTTTTTTCCTGTTTGCTCCGGCATCGGCTCAAGCTGGCTAACAATGAAGTGGGCAGGATCCAGTCCTCTCTGAGGGCTTTCAATTCAAAGCTGCCGAATCCTGTGGAGTATGAGACAGGCAAACTGTGTAGCTAATGGGGGGCTTGGTCCCATGCCGGGCAGGGAAATGGTCCACAAATCCAGGGTGCAAGGCTAATCCAAGCTCTCACCTTAGTGCCAACAGGGTGCTCCCATGAAACTTCCAGCACCTAGGATATGGGACCTGGAGGCTTGGACTGAAGTGGGTAGGAGAGGAAGAGACAGCCACTGCACACACGCACACACTCACACACTTGCCCACTCCCACAGGAGGCTACGACTCAGCAGCCTCGGATCTGTAAAGTCGGTGCTTTCTAAAAATGAAGTCGGTCGAAAGAGACGAGCCAAGGAAGAGATATCGCAAGAGAAGCAGCCAAATCATGAAACAAACAAGCAAAAATCCTTCAAAGTGATTCTTGTCATTCGGGACAGCAAGAGGGGACAAAAAATGGGAGGGGTGGGCGCTCTTCCTCCCTCTTTGTGGAGTCACTTTTGTATTCTTTTTAACCATATTTCTTAAAATGTTGTTCTGTGACTCCCAACATTGGTCCTTACTTTTTGTCCGCTGCCTCCTCGGGGCCCTCATGGCCACAGGCTGACTGCTCCTGCAGCTGCTCCTTTACGCAACATGAGACATGTCACCCACATGGGGAGCACAGCTAAGGACAAGCAGCAGCCTCCTTGCTCAGTCCCCTCCTCCCAAGCCCCTCACCTCCTTGGTCTCCCCAGTTTCAGGATCTTGACCCGCCCTATGGTCTATCCAGAGCTCCTTTCTCAAAGCACCTGCTGTCTAAGCAAGCAGCTCTGTCAAGTTAGAGAGACACTGTCTAGGAAAATGTTTTTTCTTAAAAAGAAATATTTATTTTGTGATTGTTTTCCTTGTCAATCTGCTCCAACCACATGTACATCTGAGTAAAAATTTATCTGGTTTAATATATTTTTAAAGGCCATTTTTAGAGGAAAAAATGAGAAAAGACAGAATATAGTTCTTGGGGGAGCATGGAATTTTGAAAGTTGTTTTGTGTGTGACACAGGGGTGTCCATAGATGAGAGATAGCACTGTGAAGGAGGCTGATTGATTGGGATATACATGTGTTAATGTATGCCTGTATTGACTAGGAGTTGAGAGGTGGGGAGACTGTGTGTGTATGTGTGTGTGTGTGTGTGTGTGTGTGTGTGTGTGTGTGAGAGAGAGAGAGAGAGAGAGAGAGAGAGGCCTCTTCCAGAAGTGATGTCACCACACCTACCCCACTGTTGTCTCTTATCTCCTCCTGAGGACACAGGTCCTCCACACAGGAGTTCTCACTGTTGGGAGTCCTTTCAGAGATTTTGCCCACAAAGGAACTGCAGCCTCTGTGCTGGACAAACACCTGCTAAAAGGGGCTCCTCTTTGTGGGTCTTGCCATGAACATCTGGAGACTTCCCATACTCCGTATCTTATGATCTGGTTTCAGCCTTGAAGGAAACCAGAAAAGATACAAATTTTAGCATGGGTTTCCTCCACTCTCTCTGCCACTTTCCCCACCTAGAATGGAGCTTTGATACATACCATAGAGCAGTCTCATCCGGGTCCTTCTCTACTTAGTGCCTCCTCCCAGTGGCATGGTAATCACTTCATAGCTTATTGTTTGGAGAATCAGAACTCAGTCAATGCTCCATGTGTTTCAAGTACAGTGCATAAGGCATGACAATCATATTTTTATTCAAGAGAAAGTCACCATACAAGTACTAAGTATCTCATTTCATTTGATATACAATAAAATGGGAGACAACAAGAAGGTGGTCATGTCCTCCTGTCAAGAAGTTTTTTTTTTTATGTTCATTGTTGCATATAAAAGAATTTCACACTACTTTTAATCATTGTACTGTCTTCCAACCTAGCAGAACTAGAAAGCTTTGGTAGATAAGCGGCTCAGGGCATTACTCCGCCTATTCGTGAAGGCTTCAAGAGTAGAAATCTAGTGGTGGGATGGTTGAAGAATGAACAAATACTCATTGTCTATTTGGTTTAAGTCACTGCTTGCTCTGTGGAGTACACACCAAGCTCTTTGCTTGGGAGAGATAAAACCAGCAGATAACAGCCTTGTCAATGGGAGCATTGAGATGTATCAGAGAAGAGTACTTTGAGTGACAAAGGGGCTAAGAACCTAGGAAAACGTGAATGCCTTCTGGTGATGAGATTTGAGGCTGGAGTCTGATTTTAGTAGTCCAAGTGGTCATGCGTGCATGCTGTAAATGTGATGGACAGAAACATTCCCTTGTGAGTTAAAGGCACACTTGTTGTGTGCCCAAGTGTCAATTGTGACACACAGCTGTATTCAGAGTGGGAAGCTAGCAAGGAAGCATAAATACAGTAGGCACTAAGTCAGCAATGAGTGGCCTCTGTGGCTTGAGTATGACTGTAGCAGTGGGAACTGAGTCAAAACACAGGATTCACATTTCACCTGGCCTAGCAATGCAGTTTTGCTGAAGGATAGGAAATCCCCACTGTTTGTCTCTGCATCAGAGACCAGACTGGGATAGGGAAAGTTCACCCACAGAGGTACAGTCAGGAAGATACTTGTCCCTATTTCAGAGATAAGTGATGCCTCAGGAAGAATCTGTGAAGATAATGGTGTGATATCTTTTGGGTTTAGTCTTATATACATTGAGTTATGGAGATTTCCACTTCTTGTCTGCCTAGAGGTTTAAGCTGTGAAGCTGAGTGCACTGACTCCATCTAAAAGTATTACTACACATGGGTACATGTAGGAGTGACCTTTTGATCTCTCATGAAAATAAATTGATGGAAAACCTAGATATACAATTAGTTATAGGAATTGGAATCTTTGTATTTTACCTACCCATCTGTTATATGGGGTGGGTGACTCATTTGTTCAAGAATAAAAATGAATGCCTGGTAGAGACGTGGCCGAAGCAGCAGACCAAAGACTTAGGTTCTAGAAGACATGTGGGAAGAATGGGGAGTACTGGACAACCAGGGTTTTAAAAGGCTAGAAGTTCAGCACAGATTTTCCTCATTAAATTATAGTTGAAATTTTCATCTGTAAATTCTAACACAGTCAAAAGACATGAGCTACCTATTCTCAGACACAGTTACAAATAAAGAATTGTCATTAATTAGTACTAGGTTGTTAATTTGGTGCTCATTGTAGAATTAAAAGCTAAATCACAATTCAGTTGCTACTATGCATTACATAATAACAATCAGACATCCAAGCCTTAATTGTAACCCCAAAGAAGGAATACATCAAATGCTAATCTGCCCTAATGCTTGAGACTAATACCTCTAATGCTAAATAATATTTTTAATACCTGCTACTAATAATATTATGTGGTGCTCTGCAAGCACACTAAGTCATGAATAGTAAAAACAAATGAACCTCATTTTCAATACTGGGTGCCACAGATATAGCCTTTGGCTTCTTTTCAAAACTATAAAAATATGACCATGATGGGCAGAGCTGCCTGGTGAATAGACGGGATATGTTGCCTACAAAATGTTCTGACCAAAAATATCACTTCCAAAGTGTAACATTTCATCAGGTGGGATTCTTTCCTGCGTTTCACAAAGGTCTTTTTTTGTCATTAATCTCAAGTGAAAACTAAAATATCATTTTGAAGGAAAAAGTCTTACAAATTAACACAATAAAAAATAAGAATAAAATTTGTGGACTTGCAAGGTTTTTAGAAGTCATCTAATCTAATCTACTCATTTCAGATATGGAGGAGGGGAAGCTAAAAGAAACACCCTAAAGATGAAAAGGCTTGCCCAAGGCTGGATCTATTAGCAGAGCTAGAAACGGCAGGCTCATCTCGACTTCTCTTTGTAATAAGTTATATCAGGGTTTGGGGGATAAAAGAAATACTCTGGACTTGGGAATAGAGAAAGGAAAACAATTTTTTCAGAAGGGCAAAGAAGGCTACTGAGAGATGTGAATACTTTAATATCTTTCTCTGTGATTGACACTAGCAAAAATAATCAGCTTCTATAACAGGAGAAAGAAAAGGACTGAAGATCTCTCCTGAAAAGTTTTAAACACAGGGTAGGCATGACTTCAGTGGGTTAGATGCATCAATTTTCTGGTTTCTTGATGACCTTTTCATCTAATGTCTTAAAATTGCAATATCCTGCCTTTAATTTCATGGTATTTTCTATAAAGAACGAATCTGAGAGTTTCAATCTCTTTAAAATCAGACAATTTCTGCAAAACATCTCCCAGATGAGGCTAGCAATGTCTGTGTGCCCCACGCATCCTGATGCTTTGGGCTATGTCATTGCCATGGTCTAGATCTGGGGTCGTGGCCAGGAAGAGTAAGGAAGTGATGCTCTGTTGCGTGATAAATGACCTCATTTCTTCCAACAGCCTACCAGAGAAAGTAAGAACCAAGCAAGTTGCCTTGTTGCCAAGTAGTTGAGGGGGTCTTTGCTTAATCTAAATAGAAATTATGAATGGGCAAACTACAACTCTGCTAGTAGACCTGATGCCATTGTTCAGCTCTACTGCCGCTGGTCTCTGTCATTGATCTTCATTGGATGTTGGTTTCTGAAGCTCTTCAGGGCTAATAGCACCCAGTGCTTATTGCTCTTTCTTTTAAAGTGACCACTCTATCCATGCCACTCAGGAGAACAATTCTGAGTAGATTTATAGCACCTTCTGAGCTCACGTTACCCAAGAAATAAATCACAAGCAGATTTATAGGACAACAGAGCAAGGCATTATTTGATCCCAGCCTGTGCTATAGCAGAGGGGAGCCGGTACACACAGGAGCCTCCTAGACTAGCCTGGGAAGGAAGAGGAGAGCGCTGCCCATGGAGCAGCTGCAGGCCTGTGATTGGTTGAGGCCAGTACGGGGCTCTCCAGGACAGTCAGAGCTATCGCTGCAGCAGTTCAACTAGAGGACAACGTGAGAGGAGTCACCTAATGGTCAGATGGCTGAATTTCATCTGATTCTCCATGAAAAATGGCTGCATTCATCACAGTTTATTAGGGTGTGGGGAGGTTGGAAATGTTAATAATAAGCCCAGACTCTTCCCTCCAGAATTCTAGGCATCTCAGAGTAGTTCCTTGCCTTCTAAGAACCACCACTGGCATCTGGAGTGGTGGGAGCACTTGACTGATACCCAAGCTGCATCTACTGTTGCACTGCCTAGAGAAGAGTATGGCTGCTAAATAACCAGGAGGACACAGAGGCAAGTTGTCCAGGTCTATTCTGGTGGGGGAAGTGGGGCTGGTGGTGCAAAGAGACACATGGTGTGCGGGAGCATGACAGCCACACAGAGAGAGGGAGCATCAGGGGCTTCTCATCCATCGCGACCTTCACTCAAGGTGGAAAATGGCCTTCACTCCTGGTGTGGCTTCCTTCTCTCTAAAACAAGCACTACACATGTTCAAGAGCAATGTTGGAGGTCTAGTGCCACAAAAATCTTGCCTGTGTTCTGGTTTATTGCACTGATTCTGCCATCAGTGAAATCTGTAAGAATCTGTAAGTGTAATTATTGAGTTTCTCTACTTCTCTAAGTCCAAAGTTTCCTAGTGGAGGGATGGAAGGATTTTCTGCACAGATACTGAGGTTCCTTCTCATGTTATGCTTCATGGGAGTAGGGCAATGTGAGGTGGGAGGCTGTGCAGGCCCTATGCCCAGACAGATGCGCACAGGCTGGACCCACATCTGCTTCAGTTATTTACCCTCTTATCTGTCCCTGACTGCTACATTCTCGTTAAATGTTTTCTTGCCTTTCTCTTACTGAACATTTTCTTCTCTATATATTTTGTTCTATGCTCGTCAACTTCCAGAATACGTTGGACAGCGAGAGAGCCCCGCCGAAGGTATACACTATGTCAGCACCTTCTATTCAATCCATGGACCCTCTGGGGACTTCAAGGGCAGTCTGTTAGAGGAACTATGTCCCGTTCTAGAGGTGTAGTGTCACAAAGCCAGTCTTTCCTCAACATTAGTTCCTCAGCACTCTGATTCCTTAAGTCAGTGGTGGGCTGGTGGGGGGTAGGGGAGGTCTGCATTTCTAACAAGCTCCCAAGTGCTGCTGAGGCTACACTCTAAGGAGCAGGCCA
>PVKN010003515.1:0-36886 GCA_004027915.1 Capromys pilorides
AATCACCAAGGTTTGTTGTGACTGAACTAACATATTTTATAGGTTCAGGTAGGACCCATTTTTTAAAAAATTAGTTTATCACCTCTTATTTAATCATCTCTCTTCTACCCTTCGTCCACTCTCCATTCTAAGCTTCTACTCAGAAATTGTGTGGAACAAATAGATGCATCTTGGAAAAGATATTATACCAACTGCCCAGAGTGCAAAGACCCACAGAAATAGTCATAAACAAAATTATAACTTCAGAGATAAAAATGTTGAGTGCTTCTTGTCCTCAGCTTCTGCGTGGCTTACTTATTTTTGTACTATCAATTACAAAAAAATTAAATTTCAGTAGACCTTGCCATCTGTGACAGTGACATCGTGACCAAAGTGAAGATATCTTAGAAATCTAGCGTAGTTATTAAAAATGCTTCAAAAATGTATAGACACAAATGTCTAAAGATGATGACTGAAAAGGCTCATGTTAGACTATACCTACAGTCTGTTGGAAATTAGAGTTTGAAAGTTAAAAATCATGTATTTGTTAGGAATTGCAATAGTAGTCCTGGGAATTCTAATTCATTGTTATGGGTAGCGTTAAGGATATTATGCCCTTTGTCCACATGAAAATATATATGTGTATATATTTAGCTAGGCGTGGCAGTGTATGCCTGTAATCCCAACACTCTGGAAGACTGAGGCAGGAAAATCACAAATTTGAGCTCAACCTGAGCAACTTAATAAGACTGTCTCCAAGAAATCAAAAGGGGTAGAGATGTAACTCAGTGCAAAGGTCCTGGGTTTGATCCTCACTATTCCTCCCCACCCAAATTCTGCCTTGTGAGTTAAGATTTTAGAGTTGATTCTGTGTGGTAGATTTCATTTATAAGGGTTAGATAGAACCCAAAACATTTACATGTGAAAATATCTAATGAAGAGTTGAGAGGTAGGCATGATAATATTAGCTCCTCTTAAGCATAATAGAGACCTAAAATACTCGTTATGAATTTCGTCAATGAACAGGGCTCAAGTAAAACTCCCAAATTCTCACAAAATTTGGACTATTTCCAGAAAATTGACAAAACAGACTTGATCTTTTTTGTGTGTCTAAAAAATTATAACATTTTGAGATAGGCCAGAATAAAAGACACCTAATGGAAAACCATATTTCTGAATTATAATTTTCTTATTTAGTTTCCAAATCAGTGGGAATTTACACAGTAATTTATCTATACAACCACAAAAACCAAGTAAGATTTTATGGCCTATATTATATGCACATATATCTTAGTGATGTATATTAATTTATATTTATGCGTATTCATATTCATTTCTTGCCCAAAATGAACATGTTTGAAATCCATGCTAAGGTAAAAGACTCAAATTATTATGTTAGATAGACACATTTTTTTTTCATATATCTAAAGGAAGTTGTTAGAAGCGTCAGCAAAAATTTAAGGTGCTCCAGAATGAAGGAAACACTAACATTCTATGCTTTGAGTTCACTCTAAATAGAAGTGATACTTTTTCTTTTATTTTCAAGTGACTTAATTTTTATCTAGTATTCATTAAGATTTTTTATGTAACTTACTTAAATATCTTCTGGTTGCTTTTAAAGCCGAATAACACGTCAGAATGGTTTTCAAGTCTGTCCACATTTTGTGGGACATGGAATAGGATCTTATTTTCATGGACATCCAGAAATCTGGCATCATGGTAAGAAAGTTAATTTGGAAGCTGTCTACTGAATGGTGTCAGGGTAAAGCAGTTTTGCTCCTGAGGGTTTTACCACTTGCTTTGAATCCATTTATTTATTTATTTATTTATTTATTTGTGGGGTGGGTGGGGGTGGGTGGTGGGGAGGTATGGGGAATATATACCAATTTTAACCATCACATTACTATCTTAATAGATTAGCGCCTCATAGTTCCAATCTGTGAATAAGGCTTTGTCTGCAGTTTTGTCTTTTCCTAAATGGTCCATGGCTAGAAGGCATAAGGAATATTTGTGTAGAAAAAGTTGCTGAAAACAGGATGCCACTGCATCAGTGTCCCAGCAGCATACGCATGTGACTGTTTTCTGTTTTTCTTTTTCTGCCCCTCTTCTAACCACTGACTGTTGTGGTTAAACTTCATTACATCCTGCACAGTGTTGACAGCTGATGTATTTAGCGCGTGTACTCTTTAGCGACATCTCGCTGATGCCCACCCTGGTGCTCCTTCCCTGGAGTTTCCTGTTGTTCACTGCCTGGGTGTGCACTGTGCAGTGAGAAGACAGGAGTGGGCCCAGAGGGTTGGAGGATTGGGAGGAAGGTAGGAAACCACTGTAAGAAGGGGCCCCAGGGTGGTGGGACATTTGGACTGGGACCAAAGGAGGTTGGTCCTGGGCCCCTGACTTGTACACTTGAGAGTAAAAGTGTGAGTCCTAGGGGAACAACTGCCTTTAACTGCTTTTAAAGGATCCCTAGGGACCCAGCTGATCAGAACCCCTTCAGACCAAAGAGCTCTGATTCAGGCAGCTCGGAAGTGGTCTTAGGGAAGAATGCAGAAAGGAGTGGTCATTCAGTGTCCATGCCTGGAATTGAGGCTGGAGCCCTCCGTCTCCTGACCCACCCTGCATGTCTGCATCCTTGTCTATGAGTTAGGGGTGTGGGGAATGCCCAAGACCCAGTGAAACCAGGAGACCTATAAGCAGGTGGCCTGGGGGACATAGGAACATAGGGACATAAGGGAAAGAAGGAACCTGATAGGTGTCTAAAACGCCTGGTTTCCCCTACACGCTTGGGGAAATTGTAGGGAATGAAATTTTGACACTGAAGTGCTGAAGCCCTGGAGCCCCATTTTTGACCCTGGAATTATGCAGGAATCCAGAAACCTGAATATTTCCTCCTTTCTGAAAGAAAGTGGCTGTTTTTCAGGTGTCCCCCAACTCCCCTAAATGTTTCTCTCTGTTCTTTTTTTATATTCTCAGCCTACCTCCCCATTTTTTTTTTCCAGAAAATGACAGTGATCTGCTCATGGAGGAGGGCATGGCGTTCACCATAGGTAAAGCTAGGCTCCTCTAGGAGCGCTGCAGCTCATGGGTGGGAACTATGGTGCTGGCCTTGGCCAGCAGTCCCTTGAAGGGCTAATAAAGCCAATCAGCATAATGAAATAATTCAGATGCATAGTAAATCTGATTAAATAATATCCTTGAGCCCCATCTTCCTAAATCAGATACTTACCGACACATTTGGGGGACGGCAGCCACCCAGCCTCTAATTCTGTTACTACCCTAATGTGGTGTTTGGTTTTTTTTTTTTGTTGTGTTTTGTTTTTTCATTAACACCCAGTAACTAGAGGTGATTATGTCCCTTGTTCCTGTCAGCAAGTGGCATGTGCTCTCTGGTGGCCCATTCCTGGCTGATCCTGTGATTGGTGTCACCAAGTTCCAGTCACCTAGGGCCACAAAGGCCTTCCATTTCTGACTGTGGGACTTAATGGTGAAGCAATTAGAGTGAAATAAGAAAATTATTATTTGCTGATTAATGAACATTTTAAGCATGTTTTAAAAATTCAAATATTTTTAAAAACTGACTGGTATTTATAAGAAGGACTGGTGTTTGGATGGTTATTATCCACAGGGTCCTAATTAAGTCTTGATTAAAATGCCCTTCTTTCTCTAAAAAATTATGAACTAGGCAACGTAATACACTTTTTAGTGTCATGGTGCTTCCTCTTCCTACTGTTTAGTTTGCAGTATACTATGTAAGCAACATCAATTATCAGCTCCTGCAAGATGACAACAGGAACCAGTGGGTGAAGAACTTGGGGGGCTCTCATCAGCTGAAACAGTGTTTGACAAGAATCTGACGAGGTCACTGCAGTAAATATTTTCTCTTTTACAGAGCCAATCATCACCGAGGGATCTCCTGAATTTAAAGTCCTGGAGGATGCGTGGACTGTAGTCTCCCTGGACAACCAAAGGTGTTGTCTTTGTACCCTATTCCTTGTAAGGTGTTGGGAAAGGGGAGGTTAGGGGGACTGAAGGGAATTGGGAGCTACAGCTTGGGCTGTACGCAAGAGGAGGAGGTGTGCTGGCTCACGCAGCGCCCTGACCACTGCCACCCTGTTTTCAGGTCAGCCCAGTTTGAGCACACCATTCTTATCACATCGGGGGCTGCGAAGATCCTGACCAAGCTGCCTCACGAAACCTGAGAAGTGTCCTCAGTGGAAGCCGGGCGGCGCGTTATCCTCAGTTGCTGTAGCACTTTTAGGTGAAAGGGGAGAGGCAGGTCTGAAGGAACCTACCTGCCACCAGACTTCAGGAAGAAATGTGGTGACACTTCGGGCACTGGAGAGAGAGCTGAAGTATGGCAGCCCAGTAGCTCGGGAAAGATGATCCCAGGCTCACCTCACAGCGCCTGACCACGGCCAAAGAGGAAGCAGGATGTGTTGTTAGGGATCAGAGGGACTCCTAGAGAAGCACAGTTCCCCTGTCTGTCCCTTTCCCAGACCCTGTCCCAGTAAAAACCCGCTAAACCCCCTGTGTCTTCTTGGTTCCTTGCCTCTGACAGTTACAAGGGGGCCAGGGAGGTGGTTAATTCTGTTTGAGTCTGAACTTTTTTATACTGCGCACAAAAAAAAAAATAACCCTAAACCTGATAGCTGGAGTATTTAAAAAATGTTTTGCCCATTGCCGTCCCACGTTGGCCAGTCCTGGGGACACTCGAGGTGCCAGCACCTGTGTCCGCTCTAGCCCTTGCTTTGATCGTTTCTTCTTCATCACAGCTCTGCCCTGAGAGTAGCCCCTGAAGAAACACTGATTACGAGCATTTTCTTGGGTATGCATCGTGGGCCTGGCCCTTCTGCGGGGTTTGTTCAGTACAGAAACAGGACTTTCCTGGTCTCCAGCTTTTCCTCTGCCGGCAACACCACTTCTGTACCTGTCCAGAAATTGGTGTGAGGCCTTGCCACCCCTCTCCTGCCACCCCTACCCCCATCTGCACACTGGACTGTTTGTTACACTAAGAATTTGAGCTGCCGTCCCACCCACCCAGGTGTGAATAGCATCTGGTCAGCCCACCTAATCCTAAACTGACCTCCAGTGCTGGCCCCCCTCGGGACTCCCTCCCTGGGGTTTCGGGGACTTCAAAGGTCAGATATTGAGAGGGATGGGGTCCTAGGGCTGTGTGTGAGACAATGGCATGGCTGGCTCCAACCTGGACTGACAGCTTTTACTCTGGTTCTATGCCTGGTGCTCCAACCCGCTTCAGGAGCAGAAACCCAGCAGGGCCAGTTTCCGAAGGCTCATTCTGGCACAGAATAGCCCTCCCCTTGAGGGTGCTCTCCGGGCGTGATCACTGTGGGCTAAAGGGTGAGAAATAGCTGGGCTTGTAGCAGCCCATGAAGGAAAGCAGTCCCTCTGGGTATGGTTTTAGGAACAAGTTCAGTGAAGATGCATGGGGGGGGGGGGGGCAGTGGTTTCAATAGCTCTTGTTTCTATTTAAATGGGCTTTGCAAAGTTGTCCCTGGCTACGTACAGTTTTGGCTTGAATGTAAGCACCTGTATTTTCCACAGCTGATGATGTCACCTGTACCCAGAAGTTGACCACCTTTGTGACTCCCAGAGTAATGAGTAAAGAGATGGGAAAGAGATGGGAACAGGACGATGAGCAGGCTTGCAAATAAGCGCCAGTGTTTCCCTAAACTAGGGTCTGGGTGGTCCCTAACTCTCCAGATTAGATTCTCTGTGCATCTAGGAATGCGGAGTTTTAGATGAAGTTTTGTTTTAGTCAGCCCAGAGAGCTAGAGAAGAAGCAGTTTCAGTAACTCCTTATAATTTACAAGATCACAGATAAACTTTTGAGGTGCTCTAGAGTTAGCTAGGCAGAGGCCCAGCACCTGAGGTTCCTGTCCCAAAGTAACTCACTAGAGAGGAATAGGGGTCCAGTTGGCCTTGTGAGATTTTTGCGAGAGAATGACTTCATCTTTCTCCTACAGCAATCAGATTGTAGCGATTAGCACAGTAGCTTTATCTGTAGATGAGTTTCTCCAGGGTTCCTTAAGGACAGTTTTATTGGGCTCATAGGAGTTTACCAACCACTGTGGCAACATACTGCTTGTGCAGCAATTATTTTGAGATGGAGGTATTTATTGGACAGGCATATAATCCTATTTATTAAAGTGACTAACCTAAAGATTATATTCTCCATCCAATACTGCCAATACTCAGCAGTAGGAAACAAACTTGAATTATGACACTTTAACTCATTATGCTGTGGAACTTGAAATTAGGAAGCAAGTTCTTCAGCACCTAGTCCATGCCTTCTTGGCCATCTATCAGCTCATCTGACCTCAAACCTAACCCAAAGATGCAAGGCTTCCAGCTAAGCATGGCTAAGACCACCATCATGTTGCCTGGTCCTAAAGTGATTCCAATCCATCCTAATCCTGAACGTCACCATGAAGATAATTTCGTTTCCTCTGAGTTGGGACAGCACTTAGAACAGGTGCTGCCTTAGAGGTGGGGCAATAGGAGGGAGCCATTCGTAGCTCATGTCGTAGGGATCCCAAAATTGAGAAATCCGCGGCTGCACAGCGCCAGAGGGACCCGCTCTGCGCGTTTCAGTAAACCTGCTTCTTTCTAAGAAATGTCTGCAGTGTAGGCACACCTCCTACACACAATTCAGTTCTAAATTAAGCGAGCCCTTCAAACTTTATCCCGAGGAAATGCACGCCAGACCTTTGTTCTCTAAGCCATCCAGGTCCCCTGCACCGCGAAAATGCACCCACCCCGTGGAAGGACAAGCAGCTGGGAGACTCGAGACTTGCAACCTTCTCTCTTCCCTTCCCCCACCTTGCAGATCTCTGGGAGAAACTGGCCCTTGGCAGCCAGGCCGTCGGATTCCCTCACACTCTGCCCAGAGCTACCCGAAAGACGCCAGTGCCACCTTCCCCGGTCCCAACCTCTACCCCGCGCTGGCCGCAGCGATCACTTACGTGGGCAGGGCCCGCAAGGCGCTCGCGACAGACCCAGGGCTCGGGCAGCTTCCGAGCAGCTGTGCTGGGCGCACAGGACGCGGTACTCCACACCCCAAAACAGGCTCTAGAAAGGAGCAATTAAAACCACAAGTGCGACAGAAATCAAGACGAGCCTAACGCCTCCAGTTGTCTGGTGGCCGCCGAGTCATTACCTGGCTGTTGCTACAAAGCCTCACCGTGTGGTTCGGTGATTAAGAAAAAAAAAAAAAAAAAAAAAAATCTTTGAACCACTGGCAAAAACGTTATTGGTTTGGAAGATCGGGTCGTTGCGGGTGTTGTTGCTTTTTGTTTTTATCTTTTGCTCCAACCAGGTTGCCTGAAATATTTCTGCTCCCAGCATCGCGCCCTTAAAACCAAAGGAGAGAAATTCCGCCAAGCAGGCACTGCTGCTACAGAAGTTTAGAAAGCGAGAACCCCCTCTAATATCTGTAACGACAGCACCGATGTAATTTGTTTTGAATGTTCATTTTTATTGGTGTTCCCTCTGCCAAAATGTGCTTGATTACAGAGGTTTGTCCTGTGATCATTGCACACTCCAGACAGGGGAAGGTGCAGCGCGAAGGTTCAGCTCAGGCCAGATCAAATCCCGGGCTGTTTAACGTTGAAAGGCTGCATGTTGCTATTAGTGTTAAATATATGGCTAATTATGCGTATGAAAATTAAACATCAGTGTTATGCTAATGGGGCGCCTTCAGCTGCGGATCTGAGCACTTGAGACTACCATTTAATCAAATGAATCAGTAACTAATACATCTGCACGTGTGAACTTTCACAAGATCATTTCCCCATTCCCTTCACACCGCTAAATTATGAAAGAAATAATTATCAACACTTTCTAATTACCTAACAAAGTAATTTGGGATTCACCGTGGGGCTGGCGGGATGGGGAACCAACAGCCCCTAGCAACCAGTGTAGTGTGCGCCACGCCTCGTGGGGGTCGCTGTGTGGTAGCAGTGTCGAGCGGGGGCCACTCGTGCGCTTTTCTGTACCTAGCACCCTAGAAGATAGAAGGCGCCTTGGCATCTCTGTCATGCACCAGCCCTGCCCCCAGGCCCGGCGGAGCTAGCTCTGGCCATTGGAGGTGAGGAAGAAACTGGACGACAGAGACTTATCTGTACACAAAGTCTTGCCCACCACAGGCCTGGAATTGCTGCGGGTTTCGGTGTCCCCCAGGGGCTGCTGCACCCCAGGAACTTCCGCCAGACCCCAGGAGGGCGCAAAATGACCACCTGGCGCTGCCGCACGGATGGCGCGGTAGCGCCGGGCCCTGGGCTCCTTGCTGTGCGGCGCCCTCGGGGCGAGTGCGCCTGGGGTGCAAGGCTCCGAGGGACGGAGAGGGGAGGGGGAGCGCAGGAAGGTTGGGAGGGAAAGAGGGTGTGCGTGCTGGGGGAGGGAGGTGTTGCGGCCGCCTTTCCTGGGAGGAGAAGCGCGCGGGCTCCTGGCTCTCCAAGCGCAGTGCTTTAATCAGACCAGTGCAGCCTCGAGCTGGAGTGGCCAACCCGGCCTAGAGCGATGCGAGCCGGGCCTTGGGAGAGGCGGCGGAGGCGGCGGCGCGGCGGCCGAGTGAGTGAGTTGCTCTGGAGGGCCCCGAAACCTCGGCCCAGGGATGTGGCGCCGCGGACCCGGGGCCAGGGGGGACGCGCCCAGGAAGGCGTTGAGCTGGGCTCGGGACATCCCGAAGGACCACTGTCCGCCGGCGCTTTGGGCGTCCTCCAGTGCGCGACTCCGCGATCCAGAGGCCGCGACCCGATCCACCCTAACTGAGCACGGGCCTGGGAGGAGGCGACCAGAAGCCGTTCCGGGGTCCCCGGCGTTGGGGCGGGCCCAGGGTGGGGATGATAGAGGGGGGCAAAGGCGGGGAGCACTGGTTGGTTTTTGGAGGGCAGAACGCGCCGGGGAGGCGGGAGGCTGAAGAGCAGGCCTCCGAGGTCCTGGAGCAGACGCCGCAGCCCATTGTGCGTCCCGCACCTCGCGCTCTGTTGCAGAGGAGCCCCGGTCGGGAAGTACCGACGCGTCTCTCCCGAGGCCGGGCCGCCTCGCCCGCTCTAGTCCAGCGGAGCCGAAGCGTCTCGGACCAATCCCCGGTGATTATGCAAGACGGCGGACCAATCAGCTCCGCCAGCTCATGAATATTTATGACCTTGGCTGAGTCAAAGCTTTGAACCGAGTTTGGGGAGCTCGGAGCATGATGCTTAGACTTTTCAAAGAGACAAACTCCATTTTCTTATGAATGGAAAGTGAAAACCCCTGTTCCGCTTAAATTGGGTTCCTTCCTGTCCTGAGAAACATAGAGACCCCCAAAAGGGAAGCAGAGGAGAGAAAGACCCACACCCAGACCCCGCGAGAAGAGATGACCATGACCACCATGCCAGAAAGTCTCAACAGCCCCGTGTCGGGCAAGGCGGTGTTTATGGAGTTTGGGCCGCCCAACCAGCAAATGTCTCCTTCTCCCATGTCCCACGGGCACTACTCCATGCACTGTTTACACTCGGCGGGCCACACGCAGCCCGACGGTGCCTACAGCTCGGCCTCGTCCTTCTCCCGACCACTGGGCTACCCCTACGTCAACTCGGTCAGCAGCCACGCGTCCAGCCCCTACATCAGTTCGGTGCAGTCCTACCCCGGCAGCGCCAGCCTCGCCCAGAGCCGCCTGGAGGACCCAGGTACGTGCGCTTGCCAGGGAGAGGAAGCGAAGGAAAGAAGGCGGGAGGAGGAGCAGGAGAGGGAGAGAGGGAAGAGAGAGGAGCAGAGAGGCAGAGAGGTGGGGTGGGGGTGGGGAGGGCGCGGGAGCCGTGGAGGTGTCGGATATCAGCCTATGGATACCTGTCCTAGCAAAGGAAGGTGGTTAAAAATCCACCTAATTCGCAACTATCTAGTAAAGGATAAATCCGAGAGAGCGTCTCCTGGCACTGGCTGGGCCTCTGAGCGGCTCGGTGTGCCGAGCACACAATGCCCTGCTGGAAAAAAGAAACCCACATGTGCACGTATTAGTCTCGGTAATTATTTATTGCGTAGCGCTATAAACAATGTATGCAATTAAGGGTAATTAAACCTCAACTACCGCCTGCAAAAAATAGCAAACTTTCCCTGCAAAGGCAATAGCTGCGCTCCCAGGAACGGCCCCATGCCGCCTGCAGCAGCCGGGGACTGGCCCTTGGACTTGGGGGTGGGGGCTCCGAAACTTCCAGAGTTTCTCGAACACTGTCCCCGGCCCTGTCTCTGCCATCCCCTCAATTGCCACTCGCTCTCGCCTCTCCACGCTTAAGGCAGCCCCTGTATTAACAAGGGCCCCACTTCTGCTGTCTCTGCAGGGGCAGACTCCGAGAAGAGCACCGTGGTGGAAGGCGGTGAAGTGCGCTTCAATGGCAAAGGGAAAAAGATTCGTAAACCCAGGACAATTTATTCCAGTTTGCAGTTGCAGGCTTTGAACCGGAGGTTCCAGCAAACTCAGTACTTGGCTCTGCCTGAGAGGGCGGAGCTCGCGGCCTCCTTGGGACTCACGCAGACTCAGGTACCACGCCGCTGCCTCTGCGCCAAGCAGGCTTCCCGCGGCCGGGCCTGAGCCTTGGGCTTCATTTCTGGCTCGCTGGGCCTCAGGGTCGGGGTATCATTGTGTGCGTGTGGATGTGTGTCCACCCCTTCTCCTGGCGTCTCCCCTTCCTCGCGCTTTCTCTCTACCCTAGCTCGGTCGCCGCTTTCTGTACCCCGACCTGCTGGCCGACTGCTCCTCCGTCTTGGACATCTGGCTAGGGCTCAGGAAGGATTTCTCCAGACGTTTTGTTTGGGGATTCAGAGGTCACACGTGCCCGAACAACTGGAACAATAGACGCGGGACTTAATCCCCCCTTTGCCTTTAAAGCCTGTGGCCACTCACTGGGGGCTTGGGAGTCTCTGTCCCCCACTCCCTCCTCCTCTTCCTCCCTACGGAGTGGCACAGGGAATCCTTCCCCCAGCCTCCTCACCTCCCAAGTCCCAAACCCTAGAGAAAAAACGCGACGCTCCATCTTGGCCACCTCAGCCTGCGGGGAGTTCGTGGGCCTTCGCGGCTGGCGCGGGTTTCCGACGTCTGGCCCGGGATTTGGACTGGACCTGGGGAAAACAAACAGGCCCTAGGGAAAGGTTAGGTTTGAGTCCAAAGTTGAACAACAAAAAAAAAACTTGCTGCCTCCTCCGTGAGTCCTCAACTCACTCGGAGGCCTGAAGGATGGCGCAAAGAGAAAGTGATAGAATTGCAAATAAATTTCCTCCACTCCTATCCAGGTTTTTGATTCTTTTATTGATACTGACACAGCAACTGCGTGGGGGGGGGGGGGTGTGCGGGCGCTCCGTCTCCTGCGGACGGTAGTCGCGGTCAAGCGTGCAAGCCAAGCTCGGGACCCCCGCGGGCCTCTCGCCACCACGCCCCCTGGCTCTAGGACTGCAGCTCCCGCCGGAGCCCGAGGCGGGCAGGCGGGCTTCCGGGCCCTTCCGCCCAGCCAGCGGGTAGGGGGTGCTCTGCTCTCTTGCGGGGAGCTGCCAGCTTGCGCTGGGCAGAGGGGCCGCCAAGCTCTGCCCTCCCGCGGTTCTCTTCTTCCCTCTCCAGAACTAGGTGGGCTCAGTGGGCTCAGCCCGAGTCACGTTGTTTTCCGATCTTGCAGGTCAAGATCTGGTTCCAGAACAAGCGCTCCAAGTTCAAGAAGCTGATGAAGCAGGGTGGAGCGGCCTTGGAGGGCAGCGCGCTGGCCAATGGCAGGGCCCTGTCCGCCGGCTCCCCACCCGTGCCTCCGGGCTGGAACCCTAACTCCTCCACCGGGAAAGGCTCGGGTAGCAGCGCGGGGTCCTACATCCCCAGCTATACATCGTGGTATCCTTCAGCGCATCAAGAAGCTATGCAGCAGCCCCAACTTATGTGAAGTTGCCCGCTGGCACCTGCTCACTTCCTTCCCACCTCCCTCAGTCTAGGCCCCTCCTGTCTCCAGGTCCATCGATCCCAACTGTGTGCCCTGGGCCTGGTGGAAAAGGGCCCAGAGGGAAGGAAAGGACAACGGAAAGGCAGGTCACTTGCCTCCTCAGAAGCCCTGGAGGTCCGACCCAGCGACTCCCCAGAGCCGGTGCTCTTGCCTGAACCCTGGCCTGGGCCACTCGGTGTGACAGCAGAGTGGCCTTGAAGCGCAGGCATAGTCGCCCACGACAGTGAGCAGCAAGACAACCTGGCTCACCTGACCTGCCGCCCCTCAGCTTTGTGGGACTATCAGGAAAAAAGAACCATGTAGAAAAAGCAAAAGCTCTTTTCTGTCCTGTCTCGTCTCCTTTTGCGCTGTCCAGGTCTTCATCTGTCTGCTGTTTTCATGCTGAGGTCTCTGCAAAAAGTCACCAGGTCTGAGCCGCAAGCGGTCTGCGGGCCGCCTATCTTCCCGATCCTGGACATTTTATCCTTTCAGGCCTCCTGGACCCTGCCTGACCATCTGTGTAGCTTACTTGGGAACTGGGGGAAATTGGAGGGAGGGGGTTTTATTTATTGAAAAATGGACTTTGGCTGAGGCTGAGTGTTGGTTCTGTGGTGTGCGGAGAGCGCAGCATCCAGACTCACTGTTTACCTTGAAGGCACCCGGAAAAAAAGAAGGACGACTAAGGGTTTTTAACGTACACATGAACTTTTGTACTTTGCTGGTATGGAATCGTTGAAGCCGAATGATTTACATTTTTTACATGTCCCATATTATTAAAAATAATACAAACAGAAAGAGAAATGAAGCCAACATAGTTTTGTCATCTTGAGAGGAACACTTGGTTGCTTTGCCTGGACAAGAAGGAAAAATTCTAGTTTGGGTAAAAAGAGAGGATCCATTGGGCAACAGAGAGAAAATAGGCAGGGGACAAGCAAGCAGCCCGAACTCCAGTGGGCTTTAAAGTAAGATAAAAGCAGCTTTACAACAATCCTGGAGGTTCTACCACAGAAAAATGCCAGTCCACCCTGAAAGCACAGTCTCCACTGCAGGAGCTATTGGCTGTGTATATAATTATTATTGTTATTATTATTGTTCTGTAAACATGTTGCACAAGCTTAGCCTTTTTCCGTTCTGTTGTGTGTGACGGTAAAACCCGATACTTCGTGAAATGAGAATCTTGACATTTACTTGTGAAATTTGGAAAATGTGACCAACTGAAACCAACCGTGTTTTGTGTTCTCTATGTCAAAGTTTAGTTTTATATTGAGAATGTTAACTTATTGCTTTGTATCTTGGGGGGGAAAGAACTTTGTAAATAAGTTATAAAGTTTCTTTGAGACAGTAAAATTATGGTTTCAAGAAAGAACTGCTGTCTCTTGTGCCCTATGTGTGTGTGGAGGCTCGTGGGCCAGGCTCCTACTCCCACCTCTGGTAAGGACAGCATTGGATTGGCTGCTGATCTGAGACAGATTAGGGGTGCCCAGCTCCACCACCAGGACACCATTGGGAGACTTGTGTTGTGTCCCAGCGGAACTTCTCACCTTGTTCTCTCAGTCAGCATGGCATCTGATGTCTGTCTGAGAAGAAGAGCTGAGGAGACGGTGCCCAGGGAGAGTTAGGGAAGGCGGTTCCGAAACAGGTGTGTTCAAGGCGGCCAGGCTTAGAGATGAGAGGAAAGTGGAGTTCAGAGGCAGCCACCCAGGGGACTGAAGTTCTCTCTAGCACCTTTCAGGAAGCCTTGGTCCCAGCGACGCTCTGCATTTCCCCCGCCTATCCCCAGATCTGGCCTCTCAGCTTTTGCTTGCCCCGAGGCACTGGATTCCTTGGTGGAAAAGACAAGGCCAGACGCCTGGCTGGGGCCGGAAGGACATGTCTGTCAGTCCATCCCCCCAATCAATCAATGAGCTCCAGGAGACAGGACCCTTTCCCTGGGAGCCCCCAGCCCCTCCACATCAAAAAAGACCCATTCCTGCTATGGATCAGGAAATTTTCTTTGCACATCTAAAGGGGTGCCAAGGGAATGGAGGAGGGGCTCAGCTGAGTGTTGGAAACAGAAGCCAGAGTTAAATGCATCTCTTCCTCTCCAGCCCTAGTCCTGCAGCAAGAACACTGTGGGAGCACCTCTTTTACAGCTGGGATGCAGTTAGTTCCAGAAAAGCGCGGGCTCTAAGAGACTAAAACAACACCAAGTCCTCTTTCCGCCCGTAACCTGCCGCCCCCCAAGCCAAGCCCAGACCCCAGACCCCAGACCCGAGACTCTGAGCCAAGACAGCTGCGCAGCTTCCCGCGCACTGCCTTCCGACGCTGCTGGGCGGGGGCTGGCTCTCCGCCTTTGGGGGGCCCTTTCCTGCGCGCGGTGGGGAGCACAGCCGGGAAGGCAGTGATCTGTGTTGTGACAAGCACCCATTTTTCAATTGGTGCTGGTGAAAGATCAGATGCGCTGGGCTTTTTCGACGCCCTTTGGGAAGGGGAGGAGGAAGTGGCGGGCTGTGTGGGTTTGCGCGCGCGCGCACGTGTGTGTGTGTGTGTGTGTGTGTGTGTGTGTGTGTGTATGTGCGCGCGCGCAGAAGGGATGCGGTGTATTGGAGAAAGCGGGAAGGTGGCGCAGAATGAAGCCAGGTAGTTCCCTTTTGGGCTTGGAGTTGGGAGTTTTTCTTCTCCTGGGGCCTGACGACGAGCCACGAGCGCTATAAGGGAGATCGGACCTCGGAGACCCGGGTGCAAGAGGGCCAACTGCCTCCAAGCACACAAGGAGGCCGGGGATGTAGCTCAGCTGCGCAGCGCCCGCCTGGTAGGCGCCAGGTCCTGAGTTCTATTACCGGTACCAAAACAAGACAAGGCAATAAATCAGAGAAGGAGTCAGTTTCCGAGGTTATAGGCTCAGAGACGCAGACACCTTGGATTCGGTTTTTCCCTGGTACATTTGACTGTGTTAGGGAGCTTTCTCTTACCATCTTTTCTGAGCCATCAAGAGGATTGATAGGGCCTGAAGGCTCAAGTCACAAGCAAAATCTATCTGGTCAAGCCAATGTTAATACTTTCAGATATTAGCTTATACTAATTTAATAATCTCTTGCTAACAGTTCAAATAGAGAAATTATTAGTTTTAGCTCAAGGAAGGCGGTCTTTAGTTAGGCTCTATTATAATTATAAGCAGTTGTACTTTTAAAAATGTTAATCTCAATATAGGCCTAATTAATGCTGCCTTGTTACTGACAAGTAGTTCATCAAATATCTGATTCAAAGATTTTCATAATGAGTATATTAATTAAACTATGAATAATCTAAAGGTGGTTATATTTAAACAATACCTCATTATAATGATTAAATACTGATTTCGAATATTATGTCTTAACAATTGTCACTTAGAAAACACAACCTTTCCTTATGTATGAGTCTGTAATGGCAAAATGCAATTTTGGGATTTTTTCCCCTTGTTCAAAAAATGTGAACCTCATTTTAAAACACTTCTGAAATAGGTTACACACAGCTTAATGATTATCAAAATGACTCTTTTCTGCAAAAAAAGACCCCAAAGTGCGTGTACAGCTGCAAACCCAAGAGGGTCAGCATCATTTCACTGTATTCTCTTCTTGATTACAAGCCGGGCCCATCAAACACAACATAATTACAGTAATTTCAGGTTTATTTATTCTAATGCAGTTTCCCCATCTCTCTGGTAATTATGAGCAATTTTTTCGCCCAGGGAATCTTTTTGCATTAACAAAAGAGATAACGCACTGAAAGCCAAATTTGCTGTGCATTGAGAAAAGGAAAAAAAAAAATCAAATAGGTGCGGGCTGCCATCTCTGCAATTCTCCGGTACCAGAGCCGGCAAATTGCTTGCAGGTGTATGGAGCAAGCTTGTCAATGGCTGGGCCTCCAAATTAGCAAATGCACAGCGGCAAAGTAATGAAGACAGACTTAGCAAAATTGCCAAACAACAGATACCTCTTTAATATCTTCTCTCACACACACTAGCTCTAAAAAGAGGTGGAGATGAGGAAGGGAGGGGCAGAATCTGTAGACCCCAGCCCCCTCCTCATGGGTCTTGGCTTTCATAAGCTTGGATGAGCTGCATGGCCCTCTGAGGGGAAATGTCTAACAGTGGAAGAACCCAAATCCTAAACCTAGGCAATATTTTAAAAGTGGTCACATTTATAGTTCATCTCTTTCCCTCTTTGATCATTATGTTTTACTTCTATTTCTGTCTTCTGGAGATATGCACCTGTGCTAGGTTAAATTGTTCTTCGGACTTTTTGAGCCACAAAACGTTTTAAAATCTACCTCACTTAGATGCACAAAAGTGTGAACATATTTATACAAACTCGTTTGATGAAGAGATTAAAGCTCTCTTTGAAGAAATTGTCCATTTCTATTACCCAAGGAAAGGCAGGTCTCAGTACTGGGTACAGAACCTGAGATGCTAGAACCAGAAAAAATTTGGAAAAAAGAAGCAACGTCCCATAAGTGTTTAACCCAGTATCCATCTTTTTGTTTCTGTATCTTTTATCAATCCATTTCAGAATTGTCTGGTCTTTGTCATCCCACCACCTGGGTTAAACATCCTTGAAATCTTAGGCTAAAGCAAACTTTTCTGCTCTTCGTCACACTGGGTCATAGCAACCGCCACCAAATACAGTCCAAAGGGGAAGGTTTTCTCCTTCCCATGCTTCAAAATAATCCCCTTCCTGTCCTCAGCCCCACAAAAACCCCAACATTAGTGCAAAGAGGCAAACAGCTCTGAAGGGTCCCTTACCCAGACTCAAGAAACGGATCAACCCCACCCACGTTTGCCTACTCCCTCCCTTATCCCCCAATCTTCAGGGATTAACACTTCCTGAAACATCAAGTGTTTTTATAAAAAAGAAAAAAATAATCCTGACATCGCTGACAAGAAGTTTTGATGGAAGAATTAGCTGGTGCATACATAATCACTCCCCCACCCTCCTACTCCCGGAGCGGGAGCCGCTGCGGCGGGCACAGCGCAGCCTTCCAACCCTCTGAAAAATGAAACCAGTTTCCACCCTTACCTTCTTTAGTGTCAATTTCAGATAATCTGGACACACACTCTTTGCTACATCAAATCAAAAGGGTCGAAGGCGGCTTTTGGCTGGGAAAATGACGGGAAAGAAAAAGAAAAAAAAAGAAAAAGAAAAAAAGAGGGAAAAAAAAGGAAAACATAAAATCGACCGAACAAGAGCAAAACAAAACTAGAAAACCAAAAAAAAATTCCCAGGCCCCATCTTCCTATCCTGAGAGTAAAGAGTGGAAAGAGGTCCCCAGGACCAGGCATCTCCGAGCACCGCAGGCTTTTTGCAGCGCTGCGCTTGCAAATAGGACTGAAATTTTCAGCTATATAGCCTCTGTCTTTATAGCTGATGAAAAAAATTGCAGATTATTAGCATAAATGTTTACTCTTCATTACGCTGATGACATTGTGCACTCGAGATCTTGGTAATCTTTGGGAAAATTATGAGTAATTTTTAAAAATTTTAAAGCAGCAGCAGTTACCATGCAATTCAGGCTAATTCTGCGTAGGCTCCGAACGGATATAATTATCGAGGAGTCAAGATGTTATGCTAAAAACTATGCATTGATATTCCCATTTATTATGTACATACAACTTTGACAATGTTGATGCTTGAAATAGCAGGAAATTGTCTTGCGCAAAAATTACAGTCCATATTAGGACATCTGAAATTGCGAAGAATTATATAGTAATTGCAGGCTTTCAGATGGGAGAGCCAGAATGCTCAAACTAGTGCAAATGTGGATAAAATTACAGATCAGAGCAAAAATTAGGGAAAAAGGGGGTCTGGGATTTTTCAGGTTGGCTATAGGATTCCGGAAGTGTCTAATGCCACATGATTGCTACAGCTTTAGGGGAGACATTCAAGCCTCAAATAGCGCCTTGGTCAGGGTGGCTTTAATTGAATTTCTTGGGCTTTTTGTTTTAATAGGGGTAAATGAGGAAATTGGCCACCCAAGGCAAATTTTTACTGTCCTCTCAGCAGACGTGTGGGGACAATCCGATCATTCTCCTAGTACCTGTTCTCCGAGATTTGGGCACCCGTAGGTCCCAGACCCCCACCCCAAATGCCGAAACTGAGAAAGTGACTAACAAAATCCACCCCTCCCACACACCCTTTCCTCCTTTCTTTGTCTTTCTAGTTCTCTCTGCTTCCTTCCGTGGACCCCTTTCCCGGATTCTCCCAAACCTCCAAGGTTAGGAAGGGATGGGAAGAGCCTGCCGGCCCTGGCTGCCTGTAGTGTTGGCGATAGGCGATGATCACCATGGGAGAGTGCATGCCGGTGGCTGCCCAGTCGCGGCGAATAAGACCCTGCTACTTGGAGGCTTCGCAGGGGGCTTGGGGGGGACTGGGAAAGAGGGGGATGAGAGTCCTTAGGCTCTTCTTTTGTTTCCACTGCCTGCAAAATTGCAACGTTTTCTCTCCCCCACCTCGCCGCACCACTGACTCCCCACGGAGGCGGCACGTCTCCCGGGCACTGAGACACCCTGTGACTTTAAGAAGCCGGGGCCAGGCCCGCAGAGGGAAGGGGCGGGGCGGAGAGTGTCCCCGAGGAGGAGGGGACGCCGTGGCGCCCTTAGGAGACGCCGACCGGAGCCCGGCAGTCTCTCGGAGCGGTCGGGACTCGTTCGAGTTTTCCTGCTAGCAGTCCCTATTGTTCCGGGAGCGATGGTTTCACCTCTTGGGTGTCCGAGACCCTTGGGCACCTATCGGGAGCGGAGGCGCGCGAGTGTGAACAGCCGCCTGCTTGCTAAATGCAGACCCGAAGTGCGCCTCTGCACCACCCTAGAGAGCCTGCTTTCCAAGACTCCTTGCCCCTCGACGCCTAGGTTGCCATCCTGTCCCCTGCAGCTGCGGCCTGCAAGGTGCACACATCCTCCTTCCCCAGCCCTGAACACTCAGGAACGCGGGTCCTTTGGGCACCCTAAAACAAGCCTCAGGAGATCCCCAGAAGTGTGAAGACGCTGCAGTGTCTGCTCTGGCCCGGAGGTGTAGCGGGAAGCCGAACCTCAGGGACCTCTGAAAGGAAGGTCTGTCTGGAGATGTGTCTGCGATCTCACGTGGAGATGCTGACGAGCTGCACCTCCAAGACCTATCTGCTCTTTTTTTCTCCAGAAAAGAATCATCTTCACTGAACCCCCGCCCCCCAGCCCCAAGGCCCCAGGGCGGAATGTAACATCTTGTAATGTGGCAATCATTGCCAAACCCGTCCCGAGAGGGGAACTCCCGCCAGGGTGGGGGTGGGGTCCTTGGAGGGCTGCGAGACCTCCGCCACCGCCCGCTCTGGTGCGCGTGGGGGCGCGTGTGTGAGCGTGTTGGGCTGGGGACCGCTCGCCGGGCAGATCCCGGGTGGGGAGGGAAATCTTGCCGCAGGGACTCTTCCGCGGGGATCTTTGAGTGTCACGACCTGCAAGAGACCGCTACTCTTGGGATAGCTGTGTCCTCCTGTTCCAGGGTCACAGGATCCGTTAGCGCTCCACTCGTGGTTCTAAGACCCAAGGTCCAGAGTCGAATTAAAGGGGCCTGTCTGTATTGTAGCAAGAAGAGAGCTGTAACTTTATTCTCAAAGGAGTTTGACCCTAAACAGGTTAAAGCCATTGGTGGTCGCTGTTCCCAGAGAGAACGGTACTGGGTTGGGATTTGACTGCCTGTTGGGAGCTTCAGGCGTGTGGGACAGTGATGCCCGCTTCGGGTTATGCTGTCTGTAAAACTGGCCCTTTGAAAGGCAAAGGAATCTTTTAGTCTCTATGTCCTTCTCCTTGGGTGGTGAGGCGCTCTAATAGCGGGGAGAACCCAGGATCACTTCTGGGCTTCTTTCTGTACCTCCCTCAAGTCTTCTACATTAGAATTGTTTGTAAACAAAGCTCCAGTCTTCTCTCATTCTCTCCGCCTCCACTAAACCTGATACTTCCCCCAAACTCGCCCCATCAGTCTCGGAAATCTTTACTCAGGACGGATATTCACAATTTTCACAAGTGGCCCTGCAAGAAGGCCGACGGGAAGCTTCCTAAATGGTCCCACATTGCAGCAGGGCTGATTAGGCCCGGGGTCCGCTGGCTCTCCTTTCTGCCCTCCCTAGTCCTGGAGCGGGGGGCGAGCGGCGGGAATTCCAGGTGGCCGGAGGGACTTCTGTGCCCGTCTCCGCTCTGCGGCGAGTGCACGCGGGCTTCAGATGGGCGGATTTAGGGGCACCGCGGCTGCTCGCAGTTGGCACCAACCTTTGGTGCAAGTGCCGTGCCCGAGCGCGGGGAGCCCCGCCAGAGGGTGGGGCGGTGAGGCCCGGGCACCCCTCACTCTTCGGTCTCCCTCCCTTTGCCTCCCAGCGCTTGTCACATCCTGTCTCCGGCCTGATATTTTACGCGTGCAAATGGATGGGGATTACAATGAAGATTTATGTGTGTTCCGAGCGCGGCTGGTTTCCCAGTGCAGGGAATCGAGATCGCCGCTTCCCAATTCCATTTTTCATCCGTGCTTTGGGGCGCGCCGTGGAGAGCGGGGGGAGTGTGTCTGCACGGTGGCGGCGGGCGGATCACAAGGCCCCGCGTCTCCGGGCGGACTGTGAGAACGGCGGCCAGCGCGTCGCCCCCGGCGGGGCTGCAGCCGCCCCCGCTCCCTGGGGCCGAGCTTTGTTTCTCTCCGCGCCCACCCCTCGGCGTCCCGCCCCACGCTTCTCCGACGGGCAGCGTCCCTGCCCGGCGCTCCCTGCCTGCCCTTTCTCTGGGGCTGCGGAAACGCCCTTTTCCCCAGCCCAGCACCCTCCTGCCTTCGGTTTTGCGGGCTCCCCGGGGAGAGGCGCGCCTTGGCCCGGCCCGACCCCGCCGCCGCCGAGCGCCAGGTTCGGTGACTCCGGCGAGTCTGTGGGGCCTCGGCCCACCCCGAAGAGGGGCCGCCCGCCCTCCCGGCGGCTCCCATGCTCGGCTCATGCCAAGGCCTGTTGCGTGATTCCAACTTGGGCTGACATTCCCTGCCCCGGGCGCTCCGGCGTAGGCCTCTTAATCATCTTGTCTGCGGCAGATCCTCGACACCAGCCAATTTACTGCCCCGTCTCTCTCCCCGCTGGTTTCGGGAGGGGGGAGGGGAGTGAGCGCGAAGGAGGGGAGGGCACAGTCGACCGCAGGAGGAAGGCTGGCACCAGCTCCTGGGACTCTAACAGCCCCGCGGAATGTGCAACTGGAGTGGGGGTCGGAGTGGGGGGCAGGGAAGGGAGTCTGGTAGGCAGCGGTTGCCTTTCTAGCCTGGGAAAACAATGCAGAAATGCAAAGGGACAAGAGATTATATAGCCTTCTTTATTTCCAGAGCCCCAAATGCCGGAACAACACTCTACTGTAAATTACACTTGGAACAGGCCTCACAACAATCTAGGTGGAAAAGTCAGGGCAGCCCCCACCCCCCATGAGGCTATGGCACCCAGAAAGTTCCCTCCGCCTATGTCTGTTTGGGGCAGAGAGAAGTTGAGTCCCTGTAATATGGATGACCTAAATAACCTGGAGAAGAGGAGGCCAGGAGCTGGCCAGCAGGATCACCTGGCCTGTACCCAGCCTCCTTTCTAGTGGAGGCAGATCCCTCGGAGGGAATGCATTTCAAGTCCCACATAGGAAGGCACCTTGGCTTTCCCAGCCTTCGGAGGCTATTTTCCCACACAAGGAGAAATTGAAAAGGCCCCCAGTTGTAACTGGACTTCACAATCACAGGCAAAAAGCAAGGCTTTTCAGATTGGGGACACTGTGATAAAACAAATATTAAATACAAGGCAGGTAAAGTGCAGCTAGAGCTTATCGTGTGCCAGGCACTGTGTTACGTCACTGCCTCATTAGGGTTCATTAAGTTGCTGCTCACAACAACTCTTAGCCTTAGCTGTTATTATGGTTCCTATCTTATAGATCTGCAACTGTAACACAGGCTAAGAGGGTTGCCCAAGGTCATGTAGTCAGCGATTGAAGTCAGCAAGCATCCAACTGTGGGGCCCAGTGCTGTCAGGGAGAGGGATTTTCACTTCCCACCCGCACTGCACATCTGCCCCTGACTCTTGCAGGCAGTGCTGGGTAGGGCATTTCCAAAGCTGGAATCTGGCTTTTGGGGCCCGGTGTTAGAAATCAGAGCTGAGTGGCACGCGCGCTTTTCCTCTCTACCGATGTGAAATGCAAGGCTTCCAGCCCCACAGCACTGGGCACTCATGTCCGCCTTTGTGTGAATGGGCATGTGAGTCAGTGTGTCAGTGTGTGAATGTGTGTGCATGGATTTGTGTCCGTATCGTGTATGGGTAAGAGTGCGATTATGTTGTGTCCTAAATGTGTGTGTCCCTGCATAGGAAAGTGAGCACACAAGTGTGACTGAGTGCGCCACTGTGTGCGCTAGCGCGTCCCTGTGCACGAAGTCCTCCTGGATTCCAGAGCAGCTAACCGTGCCTCCCGAGAGTGACTCACGGAATTCTCCGCTTTGCCAGCTCCCAAAGGGCCGCGGGGCTAACCTAGGGGAGGGCGAGACGTAAAGGTCTGATCTCCAGCTGCAGCTGAGCTCTGGCCACGCACAGCGGGTCCCTCAGCCGCGGCTCAGAAGCACCACCGGCAGGCAAGGCGGACGCGGGGGCGGCCGAGACCGCCCAGGAGCGGGGCGGCGGCGCGGGCGCCAGGCGGCCTGGCGGGGCGGAGGCTGAAGCCGCCCGGTGCTGAGTGAGTCACGGCGCCGCGGCCTGGCGAACCCCGCCAGGGGACGAAGAAGGGCGGAACTGAGCCCTTTCAAGGAGCGAGAGCTGGGTCCCGGACTCGCCGCGCCTCTCCACGCTCTCCCCCTGCAAAGTGCAAACGTTGCTCTCGTTAAACCCGGTTCTGAGTCTGGGAGGCGGCTTGAGCGCGGAAAGCCTAGGCACCAAAGAAAATTCACACACTCCAATGAAAACAATAATTTATTTAAATAATCTCTTCATATTGTAAAATCAACATTAAGAGCATGTTGTTCTCATAATAAATAACCTCAAAATACCTTGCATTTCAAGAACAAAGACTTTCGGATAAGATAAAACAAATTGAAATCAGTAGCTTAATTTGACTGAGATTTTTTTTCAAAAGGAAAAAATAAAATGAAGGGGTTGCTGAGGTCACTGCTCGACCGCAGTTTTCACAATTAGGGCTTACAAAAATGTCTGAAAAGATGAAGATTTTTATACAAATAAATCAGTGGGAAAATCTTCACAGACACCTTTATTTACAAACTGTGTCAAAGTCTAGGCTCGTAATCCTGAATAAATCTTAAAAAAGATAATTTAAACACATTTTTTGCAGTGTTCACATATTAAAAATCATTTTTCCCAAGATCAAAATGAGGTCATCCGCAAAGGCACCTAAACTTTTAAAAAAATAAAAATAAAAAAACTCCACTGTGATGGATGAGGAGAGAGCTACGGGAGTGCTCCTGGGGACCGCTAAGGCGGGGAAGGATGGGGGCGACGGAGTCTGGGAACAGAGGGGCAAAAAAAAAAAAAAAAGCCTTGAGGCCTGGGGTCAAGGGGGGAGGAGGGAGAGGGCGGGGCGGTGGGACCCCGGGAGGTCAATAACCGCGGAGCGCCGGAGCCGAGCCCCGGGCGAGAGAGGAGAAAGGAGTCTCAGAGCCCGGGCGACTCGCGGGCGGGGCCGGCGTCCCTCGCCCGGGCTCAGCTCGAGGCCCCAGGCGACGAAGGCGCCGGACGACCTCGCCGGGCGAGGAGGCGGGGAGGCGAGTCGAGGAGGGGCTCGAAAAGGCCGAGGCTCGGGGCTCAGGTCAGAAATGCGGCCTGGGCGCGGCCGTCGCCGGGCAGCTGTCCGCTTCTCCCGAAAGCAGCCCGCGGGGCGCGGGTCCCCAGTTTCCGGATGCCGGGCCTGGCCGGGGCGGGCCGTCCCAGGCGCACCTTCCCGCACTGCTAGGTGGCAGCGGCGGGCGGCAGCAGGGACCCTCCCGGGCGGGGCGAGCACCGAGGCTCCCGGGTGCTTGCTCAGTCTCTGGCGCCGGCACCACGGGGTTAGAAAATTGTCCCTGCGCTCACCGGGGCTCCCCCGCCGCCGTGGTGATGATGATGGTGATGATGAGGCTGCGGGGTCTGTGTGGGGTGCAGCAGCGGCGCGGTGGCCTGCAGGTGCGAGGCGGAGCCCGAGGCCTGGTGGTACCACGGGTAATTGCCCAGAAATGCCGAGGCCGCGCTGCTTGGGCTGGAGCCGGAGCTGCCAGCGCCGCTGCCTCCGCTGGCCGGGCCGCCGCCTCCCCCCATCCGCGGCGGCCCGCCGAAGTCCCAAGAGGCCGGCGCCGAGACGGGCGGCGAGGCACAAGGTGGCGAAGCGCTGGCCCCAGGATGCTGCTCAGAGGGGATCTCGCCGCTCTTCCACATCTTCTTAAATTTGGATCGACGATTTTGGAACCAAATTTTGACCTTTGCGGGAAAAGGATCGGAGCTTTAGTGGAGGAACCCGGGTAGGGGCAGGGAGGGGAGCTGCAGAGAGAGCCCGCAGACCAGAGGTGGCCACTGAGCGACTGGGTGAGCCAGCGGATCTCGCGCTGCAGCTTCCAGCCGGATGGGGAGGTGACCGCAAAAAGCTGACGCTTCTGTTTTGACTGCGTCTGACCCTGGGTGTCCGTGCCGTGGTGACAGCGGAGGGTGTCAGCAGGGTGTCAGTTATTTTGCCCACTAATGAGTACCAAGTGAAAAGGCAATGGAGTACCGGGTTTCTGTGCACCTCTGTCCCTTTCCTCCCCTCCCACGCAGCGACCCTTTGGGGATTTTGCAGCTTTGGGCCTAGAGGTTTAGGTCGCCAATGCGCGGGCCTGCAAATTCTTACAACTACTTAAAATACATTATTTTAAAGAAGTTCTGAGCGCGCATACTTCCAGGGCCACCCAAGCCCATACCCTCCGGGTCCCCGCAGGGCTCGAGCCCCACCTGAGTCTGGGTGAGGCCTAGAGACGCCGCCAGCTCGGCTCGCTCGGGCAGCGCCAGGTACTGAGTCTTTTGGAAGCGCCGCTGAAGAGCCGCCAGCTGAAAACTCGAATAGATGGTGCGGGGTTTCCGGACTTTCTTTGGCTTCCCGTTCACTATCCGGATTTCAGGCTCGAGGTCTTCCTTCTCTGCAAGGAAACGGAGTTGTGATTACCGCGCCACGCGGGGATCCTAAAGCTCTTGCCCGCGGGAAAGGCTCGGAGGGCACTTGGCGGGAGCCGGGAAGCGAGCCCGTGGAGAGGTCGCGTTCGCGCGCGAGCAGCAGGCGCAACTTCGCCACGTGGGGACCGGAGCTGCCGCCCAGCCCGCGAGCTAAGCCCTCCGGGAAGGGGACGATGGGGAGCACGCCGGAGAAAGAGGAGCAGGTGGCGAGGAAATGAGCTACCCGGAGGCGCGCACTGTTGTCCACCCTGCTCTGGAGCCGCCGAGGGACAAATCCTCTCTCGCGGGACACTGGAGATTGAGGAGGGTAAAGGGCTGGAGCAGGCGGTGGGCAGGCAGGCCAAGACTTCGGGTGGCCCTCCTCCCCAAAATATGTTTACTCATCTGTCCCAGCGACCCACAACTTGGGACCCCGGACACCCGCATTGTGCATACCGGGCTCGTTGTTGGCTGGAGGCGAGCTGGTTCCGTAGGGCGCATAGGAGGTGTAGGCGGCGGTGTAGCCCAGGTCGTAGCTACTCTTGGCGGAGTATGGGACGTTGTTGAGGCCGCTGGCGTGGTACTGGTAGGAGCCCATGTGCGCGTAGGGAGAGGCCCCCCCGCCGCCGCCGCCGCCTCCTGCCGGGTGCTGCTGGTTGGTGTAGTAGCTGCTGTCGGTGGCAGTGGACACCGGAAGGGTCGGCGACTCCTGGGGCTTGTGTAGGTTGCTGCCGCCGTTGCTGCCACCCGGGCCGGCGCCACCGCCGCTCGGGGGCTGCTGGTGCTGGTGGTAAGTGCTGGAGGCCGCGATCTGGGTCGAGTGCATATCAGCCACCAGACTGTCAAAGACTCCAGTCATCCTGGCCCGGGACAGGAAAGAGCAGGGGTGGCGGGCGTGAGGGGGAAGCCAGGCGCCTCCTCTGTCTCTCCGAGTCCCTTCCAGCAGCCAATGTAATTGGGGGGGGGGGGGAAGGAAAACAAGAAACGAGGCAGCGATCTAGGCGCCTCCTCCTCGGGGGCGGCGATCACCGCGCGCGGCTCGAGACAGTCGCGGCGGGCCGCATCCTCCCGGCCGCCTTGGCTCCTAGCCCAGCGCGGGCGGGGGCAGGGGATGGAGTGGGTAGGGGTGACCGGGCCGGGTCGGGGCTGCAGGAGGCGGGAGCAGGTGAGCGGCCCGGAGCAGCTTTACGATTGTCTGCCAGGCGGGCTCCTGCAGGGTGGGCATTTAACACTTGTCACGTGAGCGCAGGCGACGTCACCTAGCAACAGCCAATCGCAAGCGACCGGCTCCGCGGCTCTTGGAGCCCAGAAGCTCTACTGCTGGGGGGTGGAGGCTGTCACGTGGCGGGCACCGCGGCTACAGCCCTACTCCCGGGCGCTCAAGGGCCGTGCTGAAAGGAAGCAGAGTGGCATGGGGGTGCCGGTGCTGGTGAGAGAGTGGGGAGGGGTCAGGGTGTGCTGTTAGGCCTGCGTCAGGACAGAAGGCATGAAGACAGAGACTGGCATCTTGACCTGCAGAAGTAGTGGAGTCTGCTGTCCTATTCTGTGTGCAAGAGCCAGTCCCACTTGTGCCTTCGTGTCAGGGGTCAGCTTTCAAACTCATTAATCACATAAAGCGTTGCGGAGATCCGAGCCAGCCGTGTCTCCACTTTTCCTGGAAGTGCCTGGCACTTACTCTGGTCAGCCACTCTGGCACTTGATAGATAATTGATTTAAATTATCCATAAACCAGGTATAATGATACCTGCTTCCTAACCAACCCACACGGATATTAGAACAATTAATTGGTTAATATTTAAGCATTTTCCCCTTCTTGCTTGAGAGAGAAGCTATATAACCCCAGAGGTGTTATTATTATATATTGAAATAACTTCTTGTGCTTTCCTGACACACCGAGGCTCTGAGTAATTATGACATCTTCTGGGCGATGGACACCTGAGAGCGACTGATTCTGGGGCTTCCTCCTAACGACAGCATTGTAGGCCAAGCAGACCAGATGACCTTCAGAATTCATGCTAACATCATTAAAATTCAGTGCTTTTATGAAAAAGGAAATGAATTAATATTTAGGTGAGATTATAGATTTATCAGATCCTAATTACTAGATTTATTATGTCTTGATAAATTGCAATAACACGTAAAGAAGTTTAGAATTTTACACTGTCGGACCTTGTTCCACCCTATCATTGCAATTTGTTCTCTTTTCTCCCTTTTTTTAATTTTACGTGGTGACTTCCGTATCTATATCCTGGTGATTGGAAACCTTCTGGAGGGTGATGGACATTCGCCTTGCTGGACGCCCAGGGGTTCGTCGTGCTGCAGCGACTGCTCTATTGCACCACCTTGTGGGCACACGTGAGGTTGCGGCGGGCGAGGTAGACGGTCTAATCACGCCCAGGCGCCAGCCTCTGAAACCCCTTAAAAGAACAAAATAGTAATTAAAAGCCACAAAATTGTGCTAGTACGCGCCACCTGAAGCACCCTTTCCTAAAGACATAACATGTCGCTGAAAGAACTTGTTACAACAACTGCCTAATGGAAAACAAGTTGATACTTTGAAAAATATGATCTTTGGTCTTCCCCCATAAAAAGCAAGTGTGTAATTACAACGGCAGCATTCGCACAACGGAATAAGGAGACAGGTAATGCGCCTTCAAGTCTGCCTGGATTTACTCCGTAGCCACCCTTTGGTTAAGGAAGGAGCCAGGGAAGAGTGAACTTATTAGAAAGGCTTGGCTTGGGGCTCAACACCAACTCCACGACTACCACCATCACCAGACTGCGCTGTCTTCAGCTGCGCTGTCCTGCTTCGTGAGCCCCACCCCAACTCCTGAGAGTTACTCAGGGTGCCTTTTTGTGCCTTGACTTCAAATTTCAACTCCGTCCTCATGGTGTTTTGACTTAATATATAAAAAAGTTTAAGAACATAACTGCCATGGTCTTGCCTTCTCTGTTCTTCTCCTTCCACTCGAGGCATGTCCTCCTTGATGGTGACAACTAGGTTGTATCTCAGTTATTTTATTTACATTAGCAGCCTAGAGTTCAGCTGAGGTCTGAAAATGACACATTCCTAGAATGAAATATGGCCTGAGTCCCCTTTCCCTGGGGAATAAGATATGTGGGAGAAGAGAACACTGTGTGTGTGTGTGTTTGTGTGTGTGTGTGTGTGTGTGTCTGTCTATCTGTCTGTCTAAAAGAATGAATCCCAAGGGCATTTGGAGCATTGCAGAGAGACTTCAGATACTTCTGAGATAAGCATCAAAATAAAATTTCCCAGTCATTTTCTTACTTTGGCCTAAAATCAAGGAGACAATAATACCATGGAGAGCTGACACCTCTTGTTTACAGGTCAGAGCAGAGATTTGCCTCTGCCCATTGTGATCTAAGGGAAGCAGAAAAGGAGTTTAGATGAGTTGGGGAGGCCTCCTCACCTGCCCTCGGGCTCCTCTCAGCCCCAGCATTCTTTCACTCTTCAGGGACCTAATAGAGGGGCAAGGAGGGAGGTGGAGTGACTTGGCGCCAGCCTGCTGTTTCAGCCTCCCCTTGAGAACTTCCCTCTTTGGATCCCATTCCCATCAGGTCTGTGTGCCCCATGGGAGCCTTTGCCCTCCCACTGTACAGAAGAACACTGAGGCTTCTGGAGGGCGACCTCCTGTGAGCAAGGTACTCCCTGCACTTCCTGCCAGCCTGTGGCCCCACTCTGCTGCCATATTGCAAATCATAGGTCTCTGTATCTTGCTCCCAGGCCCCTGTCTCACAGCTGCCTGGATCCTAAGTCCCCAGTCTAGGTGGGGCTACTGCTCTTGGGGGCACGGGGAGGGGGCGTCCTCTGTTGCACAGAAAGCCTGCTGGAGTGGCTTGTGAGGAAGAGGATGTGCCCAGCATTGGGGGAGGGTGAACCAGGATGCTTACCGGTCGTCCTTTTTTCTAGGCCAGGTCAGGCCGGTTCTCAGTTGCCTTCCCACCCTAGTTGGGGCCCCCACACGATGCTGTCTCCCACTGGGCACTCTCTTTAGGTATCCTGGAGTTTCCAGGGTGCTGGGCCAAGAGGCAGTGCTCTTTCTGTACCACTCCTTCCTGTTTGGCTAGGTAGTACTGAGGAAACTGTGCTTTCTAGTTCCTGTAGGCTTGGTTCTGGACTCCCGGAAGCTGGGGCAGGCAGGATTCAATTTATGAGTACCCCCACCCCCAGCTTCCTCTCTTTCACCAAACTGACGGAGCAATAGTCTCTGTCGCAGGTCAGCAGCTTCTCAGTACAGTGTTCACCTCTCCTTTTGCATCACTAGACTCCCTCGCACTGCCCTCTGCTCTGGCTCCCAAGGAGGCCAATAGGCCACGCAATGCGTCAGGCCCTTAGGTGGACAAGAGCCCTGACAAGGCCCCTCCGGACCCGCGAGATGACACGACTGGACCCACCAGAACACTGGGCTCTACTGCCCCGCAGTCTCCACTTCCTTCTGGGCCCAGCGACTGTCCGAGTTCGGCGTCTCTAGCGTGCCCGCTCTACCTGACCTGTGCCCGTGCCTCAGGCGCGGACGTCCTGGCCCTTTAGTGGCGAATATCATCATGGAGCTGTTAAGAGGCCCCCGGGTTTCCTCTTCTTGGCTTGCGCTCCGGGAAGGATACAGAGTGCGCCTCGGTGCACAGACCCAGGTTTACCGCTCCGGCTTACCTCGGGCGCCTTCGCTGTGGCCAGGGTCTCGCCGGAGCCCGCACCACCGCCCACCTTTCCGGGCCTGCCGTGGGCGTGCAGCGGAGCAGGGGGCAAGGGCTCTGACATTTCAAGGGGGACAGCATCCCTCGGACCGGAAGCGGACCTGAACAGCGCAGGTAGCGTCTCCTGACCGACCCGCGAGCGTCACCGCTATGTCCCACCCCGGAGATGCAGGGTAGTGAGGTCCCACGCGTCTGGAGATTTTCCGACCCCAGCTTTCCACCCGCGTCCCGGCCTTGGCGACGCTTGTCAAGCCTATATCACGTGCGCATGCAGACTGCAAAGCCAAGCCAGAGAGCGCGCCCAGCGCTGGGTGGACGCGGGTCCTTCCCCTGCTGGGGTCACACAGGTTCCCTGGGAGGTGGGGGAGATGGGAAACGCGGGAGACACGCCATGGCTAAACCTGCCAGATGTCGCAGGCTGGGTTCCGGGACTAGCGACGCCGATGGACCGGGGATTGAATTCAGTACCCTGTGAGTGCCAGGCAGGCGCTTATTCTATTGAGCTATCTCTCTGGCCCCAGAATAAGTCGCCCCCACCCCAACCCAAAGACTAAAACAAAAACAAACAAAATCCCCCGCCGCTCAGGCAGCTGAGAAGTTCACTTGCACCCTCTGTAGTGTTGCACACCTCTGGCTCCAAGGACGAGCTCACCTTCTGGTCCCTGAGCCCCAGAGCCCAGCCACCTCCAGGCCCTCACAGACTCGAGGCTCCTGAGCCCAGACTCGCAGTGCTAGACTCCGGCTGGCTATTGGGTCTATCTGGTCGACACCACAGCAGTTGTTGTCCCTACAGCCTGCTTCTTGAGCTTTCCCTGCCGGTTTCACCTCCTGCCTTCCAGGGCCTGGATCCAGGCAGGGCCCCTGCAGTGGATGGGCAAAGCGCCCGATCCCAGCCCCAAAGCTAACTGGGAACTCAGAGAACCTCTGGATGCCCGGCTTCCTTTCTGCCCTGGAAGTCTTTCTCTCCCACCACGGGCTGTGCAGACTGGTAGGCTGCATAGGAGCCGGACTCCCTGGCTTGAACCCCTGGAGGTACCCTGAGAAAAGGACCAAAAGTGCTTCCTGTCTGCACCGGCAGGGTGCCGCCAGCACGAACTCCCACGGGGGTCGTGACGTGGAAACACCACCACATGTCCTGTCTGCTGCCAGCTTGACTACTTCCCCTAGCAGAGGAGGCCTTGGGTGTGGATGGGTGCATGGTGGATGACCAGGGCTGTTGACACAGGAGGGCAAGAATGGAACCCTCTCCTGCTGCTTGGCTTTGGGCCACTCAGCTCTGTCCCTTGCTGGCCCAGGCCGCGCCAAGCTTCTGGGTGGCTTTCCTGGAGGAATATGGGCTGCTTTCACTACTGTCAGAAAGAGAGGGATGGCGGCAGGAACTCTGCCAGTTCTTCTTAGGAATGACTTTGGGCGGCTCTGCCCAGCTGTCTGCCTCCTTCTGCATTTGCACTCATGAATTAATTACTGAGATGGAAGTTTCTTCATGTTGCCCAGGCTGGTCTCAAACTTGCTAGCTCAAGAGATTCTCTGACCTTGGCCTCCTGAGTAGTTGGGACTACAGGAGCAAGCCACCATGTCTTGCTTTGGCTTCTTTTTGAAATAGAAATACTATTTTAAACATTATAAAATGATACAGAGTGACTGTCAGAGAATCAATATTAGAAACAGTGGATACTGCTGAAGGTGTAAGCTCAGAGACAGAATGCTGGAGGCAATTATCAGAAAAGGCCTTCTAGGGCTTTCTTTTGTGTTTGAAAATGCAAATACAGTACATGTATGTTTGTTTCATGAGATCAAACAGCTTACATGTTAACCTTATTAGATCTATTTTTGCTGAGCCAAACTCCCAATCTTTTTATTTCACTTTATCCATTTTAGTGTTTGAGACAGGGTCTCACTGTATAGCAGCCTTCAATTTGCTGTGACCCTCCTGCCTCAGCCTCCTGAGTGCTGGGATTACTAGCATGCATCATCACATCTCGCTTTTATTTTGTTTTGAGCCAGGGTCCTATAGATTGCCCAGGTTGGCCTGAAACTTGTGATTCTCTTGCTTCAGCCTGCTGTGTAGTTGGGGTAATCAGTGCGCATCATCTTGCCTGGTCCATGTTTTTTACTTTTCAGAAATCTCTTCTTTCCATGAAAACCTCAGAGCAACTATGTTCTCTTTAAAGACTAAATGTGCAATGCACCACAATTTAACTATCCTCTTTTGTATCACCGTTTAGATTATATCCAATATGTAGACAACATAGGTGAATATCTTTTGGAGAGTTCTCATACATCCAATTATTTTTGCAAGTTAAAGTTCAAGTAATTGAATTGTGGTCCAGCATTGTAAGAGTTACCACTAAGTCTCCTTAAAAAACAAAAAACAAAAAACAAACAACTAAAAGGGCCAGCCAAATAGCTCAGGACTAAAGTGCCCGCATAGGCAGAGCACAGCAGTCATCCAGGAGTTCGATCCCTAGCATGCCCTTCTGGCCCTGCCCCCCGGGCATGCTGAGATGGAGATCAAGACTGGGTGTGGTGGCGCGCACCTGTAATCCCAGCACTTGGAAGGCTGAAAATGGATGAATCACCAGGAGTCTGAACTGTATAGTGAGACCCTGTAGACCCTGTACTAAATTTATAAAAACAGAACAAAACAAAAAAACAACTAAAGCTTTACACTGACAGTTCATGAAAAGGCCTGTTTCCTAACACCTTACCAAGAAGTATTAGAAATTTTGGTAATTTAAGATATTATCACATTTTGATTTGCCTGACTTTTATTAATAGTAGAGTTAAGTATCTTTTTATTTGTTTTTAAGCTTATTTTTTAATTAATTAATTAACTTGATACAGGGTCTTGCTATGCAGCTCAGACTTGTAGAGATTCTCCTGTGCTGGAATTACAGATATGCACCACCATGCTCGGTTTTGGAGCCAGATGGAACACCTGGGGTTCCAAGGCCAATGCAACATTCGGTGTCAGAGATCGAACCTGGGTCCTTGTGCTTGCCAGGCAGGCACTTAGAGCACCAAGCTATCTCCTGGCCCCATGTATTTTTTTGTTTGACATTTGAGTTTCTTCTGTGAATTGCCTATTTATGTCTCTGTCCAGTTTTCCATTTTTAAAAATTTAACTATAGGAAATCTTTATATATTGTGGAGATTAACTTTTGATTGTGTTGCCAGTCAAGACTTACAACCAATTAATTGCTTTTCTTTTCTGACTTACATATTTTAAGGTTTTCATATTGAGTATTGAATCCAGAGCCTCCCTTCTGCATTCTAGGTGTTAGCTCTACCACTGGGCTGTACCCCCAGTCCAGAAATGTTATGCTTTTGTAGCCAGGTGTGGATCTCTCCTCTCTTTTTCTCCTCTCCCCTTCTCTCCATACCTCCTCTCTCTCATCATTTCTCTTTTGTCCTCTTCTGGCTCTTCAGGTCATGATTATAGATGCCACCCTTACTCGTAACTGTTTCCTCCTTGCTACTAACTCTGGATTCAAATTTGGCCACTTGCTAAGTATATGATTTTGAGAAAATTAAATTCAACTTTCCTGTGCCTCAATTTAGAATTTAATTGGTCTACAAAGCTGTTTCAATTACCATGGTGCCTGTGGAATAGACCAGGAGCTCCTTCCCACAATCTGATTGGTGGGAATGTAGCTAAGCTGCCATTTCTCAAGCCTCCCTTGCAGATGACATGACCCTAGGGAAATCACAGAAGCAGAATTAACCCTGAGGGAGTCTTCAGTACCTGTTGGAAGGTTTTCTGGTCAGGAAATAAACTTGTATTTAATAAACTTGTATTTAAGCTACTGACTTTTGGAATTTATTTTTCAGTTTTGTAGATGGAAAGGGGCTTTTTGTGCACTAAAGGTAATGTTTTGCCACTGAGTCAAACCCCAGGGATTTTTTCTTTCTTTCTTTCTTTTTTTTTTTTTTTTTTGTGGGACCGGGGTTCGAACTCATGACCTTGCACTTGCCAGGCAGGCACTTGTGCCACAGAGCTATCTCTGTGGGTCATTAGCAGGGTCATTAGCAGGGCTCTGTCATGTCTCTGCTCAAATCACATGAAAGAAAATCAAATTTCTTTTCGAAGGTGATGGATGGCAGAGGTTTGGTCGCTCTGCGCGTCCCTGGCACTCTCGCTTGGGCACATGCTCACTGTGCTTAGGCGTTGTCATGGCGTGACCAGTCTGCTGCAGGCTCTTCTGGATCTGAGGTACCTAGGCCAATGGGATGAGCTAAGGCAGCACAGAGGTGAGAAATCTGATAATGAAATAATTTCTAGTAGCAAACTAGACAAAGTAAGACAGACTGAAAGGGCCCACGTACCTCTTCTTTTGAGGAGAATACATGCACTTAAATGCAAGGGTTTGGAGGTGTCAGTTCTAGGGCCACTTTGTGACATTGCTTTGTCCTCCAGTCTCCCACTGTGTGCTCTTTATCCTTGTCACCGCATGGCAGAGCTCTGAGTTAGGATGTGCTTTGATTGCATTTAAAACTGAGCCCCATTTATCACCATCTTCCAGGAAAGCTTGACCATGTGTGGTCCACTTGGGAGTCTTGCAATAATCTCAAGCAAGACAGATGACACCCACAGATCCTTTAGGGTCTTCATCTATGTCAGCAAGTTGCACATATTTGCATAAGGAATGTGCTCTCTGTGTGTTTTCTTTAAAAAAAAAAAAAAACCAACAGAACTTTATGTAACATAAGTAACCACATCCTCAGATTCCTTGTAAAGACATTTGAAGGAAGGGCAAGAGTTGGGCCTGGTACTGGGGGTGCTTTCACACTCTGGCTACCTGCCCTGGCTGAGCTCCAAGGAGGCTTCTGTCTTTTTGTCCCATGGTGTTTTCTGTACTCTGACTAGCTGGTTCTCCTGGGTATTATAAGTGAAAGAATATCTGGGGGTGTCCTGCGATGTTGACACAAGATCTTACTAAAATCTTGGAATCACAGGAGGAAGTAGGCATCAACCATAACCTAGACTCACAGCCAACTGCTATAAATTCTATTGATATGATTCATATGTATTTTGTATATTATATCCCTGTCACATAGTGATTGAAGAAAAACATGAGATGTGAGATATAGGTCTAACTGATAAGTAGGCAAAGGGCTGAGAGGACAGAACACTTATGGGGAGCATTTTCTTACTACCAGGAACCCTCACGTAGCCCTTTTACAGCCACATTTGCATACTTCCAACCTCTACCTCCTTATTAACCCTTGGCAAGCATATTTTCTGTTCTTGTAATTTATTATCACCTCAGTAGTGTTCTACAAATGCAGCCACATGATATGAAATACTTTGGGATTTTCTTTTTTCACTAAACATAATTCTGGTATGAACAGTTTATCCTTTTTATTGCTGAGTACTGTTCCATCTAATGAACATACCACTGTTTATTCATCTACCTTGAAGCACACCTAGTTTGTCTCCAGGTTTTACTTATTACGAATAAAGCTGCTATGAACATTTGTATATGTAACAGAGCCAGCGAGATAGCTCAGCAGACTAAGCACCTGCTTTGGGGAGCACAGGAACCAGGGTTTGATCTCTGATACCACATGCCACACTGTCCCTGCCCATAGGCCCGCTAAGCTGGCCACTGAGTCCAGGTGTGGTGGTGCACACCTGTAATCCCAGTGCTGGGGAGGCTAAAAACAGGAGGGTCATATGAGTCGGAGCTGCGTAGTGAGACCCTGTACCAAGTACATAAAATGAAAAATTTAAAAAATTGTGTTAACAGAAGTGTTAGGGTTTGTGTATAGGTGTCCCCTCAAAGTCTCATGTAATCTCAGGGCTGCTTCTGGAGTTTGTGATTGATTTTTTTTTTTTTTTTTTTTTTTTGTGGGACCAGGGTTCAAACTCACGACCTTGCACTTGCCAGGCAGGCACTTGTGCCATGGAGCTATCTCCCTGGCTCCTGTGATTGATTATTGTGAGTGTGGGTGCTGCACCTTCCCTGGGGCAGGTAATTTGCATTTCAGTGTAGGGAAGAAAGAAAAGTTAGCTACTTGAGCTGTTGCTACTCTTCCCTTTTCTCTTGCTCTTAGCTGCCGCCATGAAAGGTTGCTCTCTGCCACGTGCCACGCTGCCTTGGAGCCAGCTGAGTATGGACTGAAACCTCCAGTAACTGTGAGCTAAATAAGCCTTTCCTCCCCTAATTTGAGTGTCAGGTATTTGTCCCAGCAATGAGAGAGGAGCAACTAAGACAAGAAGTGCTTATTTCTCTGGGATATATGGGTTGTATGATAATTACATGTTTAATTTCCTTATTTTTAATTTTATTTATTTATTTTTTTATTTGATACAGGGTCTCACTACGTAACTTGGACTCATAGTGATTCCCCTGTTTTCAGCCTCCCCAGTGCTGAGAGTACAGGTATACGCCACCATGCTAGGTCTCAGTGGCTGGCTCAGCGTGCTGGGGGGCAGGGCTGGAGCAGTATGTGATGTTGGGGATCAACCCCTCGTGCCTGTGTGGGTCTAAGCAGGTCTTTCTTTTTTCTTAAACAAGATCTGACTGTGAGGTTTAGGCTGGCCTTCAATTCATTATGTAGCCCAGGCTGGCCTTGAATTTGTGATGATCCGCTTGCCTCAGCTTCTTTAGGGCTAGGATTGTAGGAGTCTGCCATCATGCCTGGCTTCACATGTTTAATTTCTAAAGTAATTGCTTTTTGGGCTTTTTTTTTTTTTTTTGCAGGGCCAGGGTTCAAACTCATGACCTTGCACTTCCCAGGCAGGCACTTGTGCCACCGAGCTATCTCCCTAGCCCCTGTTTGGGCTTTTATTGTCCCCTGACATTTACACTGGTAGTGGTGTGGAAATTTTAGGAAGTGAGTGAATTCCAGAAATCTTTAAGAATGGAAGTAAATGGACTTGATGAAGGAGGAAAGACTGGCACCTGGGTCCTTAGCATGAAGCACCAGATAATTAGCCAGTTGGATAATTTCTAGTTCACTAAATCTGTCATCAAGTTTGAGGAGTTTTTATTCATATGTATATATATATATATTTTTTTTCAGTTTTAGGATTTCCACTTGGTAACGTTTTAGCTTCTTTTTTTTTTTTTTTTTTCCTAGTTTTTTTTTTCTATTCA